>ML368842.1:0-15878 GCA_005239525.1 Nicotiana knightiana
ATATATGTGTGTGTGTGTGTGTGTGTGTGTATAATGGTATAAAAACTAATACATATTATACCATAAATTCACTAATACTAACTCAAGCATCAAATATATGTACATGTACATATTTAATTATGTTACTATATTTATACAACTAATATTATTTGGAAAGATTTAAGAAGTATGGATATATTTCTAATTTTAACGTCGTCAGCTCGACTTATTATTTTAAATTTTGTTTTAAGCAATAAGGATTGTTGAAACCTATTTGTCAAATATTTTGGTGACATAAGGCTTCAGTCGGTGACCATTTACCTTAAATCCCCCCCCCTCCCCCACCCCCCAGCAATATGTGGTATTTCAATGGCATCATATGGGGTAATCTCTGTTATTGTGTATGGTCCTGTCCAGCGTGACTTAAAATTTCCTGGGAATAATCTCAATCGGCTATTGTACAGCAGAACTTGATTTCCAACTTTAAAATCTTAGTGGCAGATGAGCTTGTCATACAATTTTTTGTCTTTTCCTTGTACAATTTAGCATTTTATTATGTTGTAATTCTAAACTCTTCCAACTCATCAAGCTGCAATAGATGACTTTTACCTGCATCTGGCAAGTTTCCAATTGCTTTATGTTCTAATTTTACAGGTAAATGACAAGCTTTCCCAAAAACTAGTCTATAAGGAGATGTACCTATGGGAGTTTTATAAGCAGTTTTGTATGCCCATAAAGATCATCCAATTTTAAAGACCATTCTTTTCGAGAAGAACCAACATTTTTTTCTAAATGTTTTTTAATTCTCTGTTGGAAACTTCTACTTGCCCGCTTGTTTGAGCATGATATGTAGTTCCTGTTTTATGAGTTACTCCATATTTTAACAACAAACTAGCAAATTATCTATTTATAAAATGAGTTCCTTGATCACTTATTCTAACTCGTGGAGTTCCATCTAGAAAAAATATTTTTCTTGAGAAAACAACAAACAATATGAGCATCATTTTTTCTAGTAGCAATTGCTTCTACTGTCACGACCCAATTCTCCCTCCGTAAGACGTTGTGACGGCACCTAGTCTCTACGACTAGGTAAGCCTAAAATTTGAGGAATAACAAAAAGGGAAGCAAAGTTTAGCATCTAAACTGCAACAGATAATTAAATAACTGATAAGATGTCGCTTGACATGTACAATAATCAACACTCGAGCATAAACAATATTTACCAAAACCCGGTAGTCATAACTCACAAGCTATAGAAGAAGAACTAAGTATCTCTATACACCAGAGTCTAAGAAAAGTAAGGAAAGGTAAATGACATAGGAGGAAATAGAGGGGGACTCCAAGATCTGCGGACAGGGGCATATATACCTTGAAGTCTCCGCAATCTCACTGAAATCGAGTCTGACAAGAAGTACCTGGATCTGCACACAAAACATGTACAGAAGAGTATCATGAGTACACCACAACGGTACCCAGTAAGTGCCAAGCCTAACCTCGGTAGAGTAGTGGCGAGGTTAGGTCCGGGCCCTACTGGGATATAATAATAAGACAAAATATATAATAACATGAAGGAAGACTGAGAATTCAACAGGAACACAGAGAAATAACAACACAACACAACACAATGAGAATACGCAACGGGGGATCTCTCGAGATACCGTCTCGTAGTCCCAAAAGTAAACACACAACGGGGGATCTCCCGAGATACCGTCTTGTAGTCCCAAAAGTAAATATGCAAGGAGATCTCCCGAGGTACCTATATTGGTAAAAAATAGCTTCACACATGTAATAAATCTTGATGACTCAGCAGTCTACGTGGAGCAATGAAGACACGACAGCTGGACGGGACTCTATGAAGAGGTATGAGGCAAAAAGGCACGACAAATCACACCCACAGGTTAATTAGCTACGAAAGTCTCAACCTAATTGAGAAGATGGAGAGACACGGTCAAAATGTATCTGGGCGGAACAAAGGGCGGATTCAGAGATCTTCAATTAGTGATCCACACGTTACACAACATTCACGCAATAGTTACAGTTACTCATTGTAATGTTACATTAATGTCATAATTAGCCATTAATGCTCAATCACTGAAAAAGGCAGGCGTTATATTAGGAAATTCCCTATATAAGGGAGTAAAATATAACCTGTAAAGGGACATCCGAACTACTATTGCAATATACTTACTTTTTGTGCATCTTACTGCTTTCCATTTACAAGTTTTCCTACAATTATAATCTTATTCTTTGGTTATCAGAAACCCGTGTTCTTCTTAAAATAGCTTTGGGCAAAGAATCCCATTCTTTGGTTAAACAAATTGGTTCCGTTACCGAGAATCTGATAATCTTTGTTTGCTTTACAAGCGATATCCTCTGAACTATGTCGAACTCCAACGACAACAACCAGCAAAGGAATGAAACCCCAATTCCATCGCCTTCAGGAACCCCACGTGGTTCAAGGGAACAATCCCTAGAAATATCCAATAACAACAATGATAATAATGATCAAATGGTGGAACAAGATCGGGTAAAGCAAATAATTGCAGAGTATGTGAGCCAAGCTTTGCAAGAATTTGCGAGGGGATTACCGACAGCGTTACCTGTATCACCGACACCACCCCCTAATAATACCATCACCATGAAAAATCCTCAATCTGGGTAGGCAAACTCAGGAAGGGGAGATACTCCTAATGAATCTCTCGAAGAGAGACCAGGTATATCTAATAACTCTGAATTACATACTTTATTACTAACTTTGCATAAACAGGTGAAGGAACAAAATGATCGAATCGAACAAATTCCTGGAGTACCACCTGCTATCAAAGGCATTGACGTTGGTAGATATTCTCAATAACCTTGGAAACCAAGTGCAACACCCGTACCCATTCTAAAGAAGTTTAAAATTCCTGACGTACCTAAATATGATGGGACAACCGACCCACGCGACCATGTAACTACTTTTACCACCGGAGTGAAGGGCAACGACTTAACAAAACAAGAAATTGAGTCGGTCCTAGTTAAAAAATTTGGAGAAACACTTACCAAAGGGGCACTGACCTGGTATTCTCTTCATCCTGAAAACTGTATTGATTCTTTTGCTGAGCTTGCAGATTCTTTCATAAAGGCACACTCCGGTGCGCAAAAAAGTCGAGAAAAGGATGGAGGACATCTTTAAAATAAAACAAGGAGACACGGAACTACTTCGTGAATTTGTAGACAGGTTTCAACGAGAAAGAATGCAACTACCAAGGGTGCCTGATAATTGGGCAGCCATGGCATTCGCAAGTAACCTAAATGGCAAAAGCTCAGAAGCCACGAGAAGACTCAAGGAAAGCTTGAGAGAATTCCAAGCTATAACGTGGAACGATGTTTATAACATGTATATTACTAAACTTCGAATAGATGAAGATACCATTACTTTTCCGAAAGAGGAAGATTATACCAGATCCAGACGTTCAGAATCAGACAAGAGATCAGGTAAAAATAGGTACAATCCTTACTTGTGACCGTCGGGACGTGATACTCGTCCCAGGTTCGAAAACACCAGGTCAGGTTATGGACCACCAAGCAGAGATGCGGGATCTCCTCATCTAGATCCAGAAGGGATCAAGATCAACGACCTAGAGGTAATGCACGAATTGGGGATCATACCTTTAATGTAAGTACCTCCGAACTAATTTCAGTGTTATAAAATTTGGGTGATAAGGTTCGATGGCCCAAAGAGATGAGGTCGAATCCGAATAAGAGGAACCCGGATCTCCGGTGTGAATTCCATAATGATAATGGACACAGAACTGCAGATTGCAGATTTTTGCAAGGTGAGGTAGAACAATTATTGAAACAGGGCTATTTGATAGAATTGTTTACTGAAAAAGGTAAACATGCATACATGAAGAACAATTAGGATCCCCCAAAACCTCCATCTCCAAAAAAAACCATCAACGTGATACACGGAGGTGAAGAAATAAACGGAGTGGTCCGCAAAACGACCACGAAGTTCACAATTACACACGAAAAATGGGTTCGTGAAAATCTGGAAGCAGACGATATAACCTTCGATAATGCAGATATCGGCGGATTAATGCTTCCTCACAACGATGCTCTGGTAATATCTTTACTTATTCATGACACTAACGTAAAAAGAGTGTTGATTGATCCAGGTAGTTCAGTCAATATCATTTTGCTAAGAGTCGTGGAAGAAATGCTATTGGGGAATCAAGTAATCCCAAGGGCATGAGCCATATCAGGGTTTGATAACTCTACGGTTATAACAAAAGGAGAAATTGAACTGAGCACTTATGCTGAGGGAGTGATCAAAAGTAGCAGGTTCCAAGTCATCGATACTGTCATGGCTTGTAACGTAATCTTGGGAAGGCCATGGATCCACGACATGAAAGCAATACCCCCCACCTTGCATCAGGTAATTAAATTCCCCTCTGAATGGGGGATTCAAGAAATTAGAGGCGATCAACAAACCGTGAGAAATATAAATTTCGTGGTACACTACAACAAAAAAGTAGAAGTGGAAGAATCAAAAGATAAGGGAATCTCCCAAGCAGGTAACATCGCCCAAACATGCATGGGAGAAATTACTACCCAAATAGGTACGGAAGGAAACAGGTATGAAAGAAAATACTCACGAGAAGGTGAATCAAGTTACCACGGAAGGTGCATTGGACCACACAGATGTAGATTCCAGACCGGACGTCATTCATGAACCGGAGGAAGATGAGCACATCAAAACAACTACGGAAGAGCTCGAAGCTGTTCCATTGTCTGAACAAAAGCCTGAACAGAAAGTGTATATAGGCACGGGGCTGAGCCCCGGGCGAAGAGGTAAGTTAATTGATTATTTAAAGGTAACGCAGATTGCTTTGCGTGGTCCCACTCAGATATGACAGGTATCCCAGTAGAAGTGATGACTCATAAACTAAATGAAGATCCATCCTTCGTACCTGTTAAGCAGAAAATGAGAAAGCACGGACCATTCAAGAACCAAGTGATTGACGAAGAGGTACAAAAACTCTTGAAGATTGGTTCGATACGAGAGATAACGTACCCTAACTGGGTAGCTAACACTGTGGTAGTACCTAAAAAGAATGACAAATGGAGAGTATGCGTAGATTATACTAACTTAAATAAAGCATGCCCCAAATATTCATTCCTATTACCACATATAGATCAAATGATTGATGCCACCGCAGGTTATGAATTGTTAAGATTTCTAGATTCGTATTCTGGTTATAATCAGATTAAAATGGATCCCTCAGACGAGGAAAAAACCTCCTTTATTACAAACAGGGGGACTTATTGTTATAAAGTCATTCCTTTTGGCTTGAAAAACACTGGAGCCACATATCAAAGGCTAGTGACCAAGATGTTCCAGGAACATCTAGGAAAAATCATGGAAATTTACATTGATGACATGCTGGTAAAATCAACACGGGCGGAAGACCATTTCCAGCACCTCTCTATTACCTTTGACATTTTACACAGGTATAATATGAAGCTTAATCCAAAAAAATGCACTTTTGGTGTAGAATCAGGTAAATTCTTGGGTTTCCTTGTATCAAACAGGGGAATAGAGGTAAATCCTGATCAAATTAAGGCTATAGAAGAAATACCTGATGTACTTATAAACAAAAAAGAAGTTCAAAGGCTAATGGGAAGAATTGCAGCCTTAGGAAGATTTATTTCCAAATCTTCCGAGAAAAGTTTTAAATTCTTTGCAGTTCTCAAAAAGCAAAATCAGTTCGAATAGACTGAAGAATGTCAATAGGCTCTCAAAGACCTAAAGTCTTATCTATCAAAACCTCCGTTGCTGTCAAAGCCAAAGGAGGGGAGAGTCTATACGTCTACCTTGACGTCTCGGAAATTGCTGTAAGTGCAGTATTAGTAAGGGAGAATAAAGGTAAACAATCTCCTATTTATTATTTAAGCAAGACATTACTAGATGCTGAAACTAGATATCCAAATCTAGAAAATTTAGCCTTAGCTCTAATCATGGCATCTAGAAAATTAAGGCCATACTTTCAATGTCATCCAATCACAGTTGTGACCTTGTAACTATTAAGAAACATACTGCATAAACAAGAGCTATCACGAAAATTAGCCAAGTGGGCCATAGAATTAAGTGAGCATGAAATAATATATCAACCTAGGACTGCAATCAAGTCTCAAATGTTAGCTGATTTTGTCGCTGACTTTAGTAATAGCATTGTCCCTGAAGTGGAAAAAGAGTTACAACTCTTCAACGATGCTAATCTGGGTCTGTGGACCCTATTTACCGATGGTTCTTCCAATATAAAAGGTGTCGGCTTAGGCATAGTCTTAATATCACCCACGGGTGAAAAGACACGACATGCTATCAAATGTTATCCTATAACTAATAATGAAGCAGAGTACGAAGCTGTTATTGCAGGATTAGAACTCGCACGAGAGCTTTTAATCGAGCAAATCGTAATCAAAAGCGATTCCCAACTGGTAGTAAATCAGATGCAGGGGACTTACAACGCTCGACAGACTCGGATACTACAATATTTGAAAAAGGCACGAGAGCTCGTGAGACAATTCAAAACATGGAAGGTAGTACAAATACCTAGAGAGGAAAATGCTGAAGCAGATGCATTAGCTAAACTCGCAGCCGTCACTGAAGTAACAAACAAAGACAATGCAATTGTCGTTCATCTATTCCATTCAGCGATCGACTGGGATAGAAATAAGGTAACTTTCAACAATTTAACCTGGGATTGGAGAAGCAAAATCCTAATTTTTTTGCAGAATGGCACCGTACCTGAACACAAGAAAATATCTCAAGTACTTCGCCGCAAAGCTGCACGGTACTGCCTCATTCGCAACTCATTATATCGCAAGATGTTCGGGGGGCCCCTAGCAAAATGCCTCAGACCTAACCAAATGGAGTTTGTGATGAAAGAAGTTCACTAAGGACACTGTGGGAATCACTCAGGGGTGAGATCCTTAGTGAAAACCCTAATCAGAGCTGGATACTATTGGCCTAAGATGGAAGAAGAGGCCGAGAACTTCGTATCCAAATGTGACATGTGCCAAAGGTTTGCCAATAACATGCATCGACCAACGGAATTATTGCATCCAATAATATCCCCATGGCCCTTGATGAAATGGGGTATGGACATAGTGGGACCTCTTTCCACAGCTAAAGGACATGTACAGTTTTTGCTCATGCTAACCGACTATTTTACAAAATGGGTAGAGGCAGAAGCATTCAAACAGGTGCGAGAAAAGGAAGTTAAAAGATTATTATGGCGAAACATAATATGCCGCTTTGGGATACCAAAGGAGATCGTGTGTGATAATGGCCCACAATTCATAGAACTCGCAAATCACAGAATTCTTCAAAAGCTGACAAATCAAACGGACCAGTTCAACGCCATACCACCCTGTGGCTAATGGTCAAGCTGAGTCAACGAATAAAGTCATCATCAAAAATCTAAAGAAGCGTCTAGATAAATCCAAAGGAAACTGGCCTGATGAGTTACCAGCGGTACTATGGGCATACATAACAACTTCAAAAACATCCATGGGAGAAACTCCGTTCGCACTTATCTATGGCTCAGAAGCCTTAATACCTGTGGATATTGGCGAACCATGCATAAGGTTTACAACAACCATGGAGGAAGCAAACGACGATGAATTGAGGACCAATCTGGACCTCCTCGAACCACGGAGAGAAGCAACACTGATACGGATGGCAGCTCAAAAACAAATCATAGAGTATTATTACAACCATAAAGCTTATCTCAGGTACTTCAAGTTGGGGACTTCGTCCTCAAAAAAGTCTTTCAATCAACGAAAGAAGCAGGCGTAGGAAAACTAAATCCAAACTGGGAAGGACCCTACAAAATTCGAGGCATAGCTAGGAAGGGCGCCTACGAGTTGGAAGCTATGGACGACAGAATCTTACCAACAAGTTGGAATTCCATTCACTTGAATAAGTACTACTTTTAAGGAAAAGAAGTACCCCCAGTCAGGTATCACAAGTTTCGATTTTATTTTGAACATTTGAAGTTTTACTAACCTTTTTAGATGATAGGCATAAAGCTAACCCATCACCAGATGATGATATTAGACTTGTAAAGACGCGAGGAAATAACTAAATTCTCGGTCTAGGGTTACACTTTCTGATGGACGTTTTAAAGGGTTAAGCAGTCATCATCTAAAAATTATATACCTTCGAGTCCCGTATGTTTTACTTTTCAGGAAAAGGACCACAAGGAAGGAATAGTCAAGTGCTCGAGATTTCATTCTTCAAATCTTAAACACTTGGGGGACTATACAGTATGGAAGGCAAAAATGAAGCAAAAAAGACTATCAAAAAGTCAAAGCTCGAGCTTGAAGATCCATCTATCTCGCAAGCCAAGTGATACGAACAAAATCGAAAGAGCCAAAGACTCGAACACAAAGCCTAATCCAAAAAACCTTCGAACATGTTCAGGTTAAAAGGAAAAATGTTAGCAATGTTAGCCACGAGGAAGAAATGCCCATCTTTGTACTTATTCAAAGGAAAGACTGTTGTAACCAAAAATAGTTATGGATAAAAGATCATCATCATTGTACTCATTCAAAACTGTTGTAACTAAAAACAGTCACAAAATCTTTTTACTCATATAGAAAACTGTTATCAAATAAAATAGTTACGGATGAAAGATCAAAATCCTTGTACTTGTTCAAAAAACTGTTATCAAATAAAACAGTTATGGATGCAAAAGCATTTTCCTCGTGCTTATTGAAAACTGTTGTCGACAAAAACAGTTACGGGTGAAAACCCCAACTTGAATAAAAACTGTTACAAACGAAAAACAGTTGCTCTCTTGTATTAACTCGAAAAAACTATTACATACGAAAAACAGTTATGAAATACAAGTGTATATCAAATCTGTTAAAAGAAAAAAGTTGCAACATGAGTTTTAGACAATAATCAAACACATGTAAAAAGTTGTGAAAGTTCAAACAAAAAACTTTCCTCAGAAACATTCTTAAACATGTGAAAAATTCCTATCACTCTATTGCATTATTACACCTTTATGAAGTTGAGACGTCTTCTTCATTAAGTGTCGATCAAAAAGGGCCCTCTTTCATAAATTATGCCTACTACAAAAAGGCACACATTTTATATGACACCGTGCCTATTACGAAAAGGTGCGAGTAATCTAAAGCATTCTATATGCAAAACTCAGAGGTAAAACTAAAACCTCAAAAAACAAAGCATGCAAAAGACTTAAAGAGTAGAACAGAAACTCAACGGAAAACAAAAGTCATACTTGCATTAATATATTAAAACGGCGAAGTAAAAACTAAGTATTAACTTAGACTTAGCCGTATAGATTTTTTATATATACATTGAGGTGCCCCTAAGTTGTCATTTGGGGACTTTAGAAAGATCCAAACTTACCCCTGATGGAACTGGGGGTAACCACCAATTGAGACAAAGATAAAGGGGTGAATCAACATCTTAATCTTCTTGAGGAGGGAGATTGACTTCTTCATCAGCAGAAGGAGTAGAGCAGCTTGGGACAAAGAGGCTTGGACAACAGGAGTCTCACCTTCAGGTGGGGAAAGATCCAAACCTTGTTGAGCCTTTTCCATGGCTTCCTTGATCTTAACAATTTCGGCGTCAAGGTCGAAATCTCCCCGACTCATTTCCGTCAATGTATCGAGGCGAGAATTCATGTACGCCCAACTAACATCGACAGCTGCCGCCTCTTCGAGACTTTCATAATCTCTCTCCCATATCTGAAGCTCAGCTCTTAACCCATCCTTCTCNTTCCTTGATCTTAACAATTTCGGCGTCAAGGTCGAAATCTCCCCGACTCATTTCCGTCAATGTATCGAGGCGAGAATTCATGTACGCCCAACTAACATCGACAGCTGACGCCTCTTCGAGACTTTCATAATCTCTCTCCCATATCTGAAGCTTAGCTCTTAACCCATCCTTCTCCACTTCAGCAGCTTCATGGGTAGCCCTTAAAGGTACAATTGACTCCTCCAAAGATTGGGTTTTGTCTAAAGAAATGCGAAGATCCTCCTGAATTCGGGTAAGTGACTGCACAAGCTCGCCTGAGTATTCCTCCTTCTGCTCTAGCAAGGCTTTCAAGCTCCTAATTTCATCCGAGGCATGTGATAATTTCTCAACAAACGAAGACTCAAGAATTCTCTTGTCTTTGTCCGCTTGGTTAGAAGAAGCCTTCTCCACTGCCAACTCGGCAGCCACAACTCTCATCTGCTGCTCCAAGGTATTCTTTTCTTCTTCTAAGGCTTCAATGTCGAGCCTCAGGCTTTCATATTGCCCCTTCCAATTCCCTACTTCAGCATGCCACTGTGAACAACTAATTTTTTACCACACTCAAATGTTATACTATTTTAGTAGAAATATTCCTTTTAGGCCTAATATTGATGTTTTAAGCTTTTATCTTACACTTAATAGATTTTATTTAATTAAAGTAAATAAATAAATAATAATAATACTCACATTCTTGAAGTGTATATATAAGGATGGTATGCGTGTGTATATACATACATACATACATATATATATATATATATATATATACACACACACACACACACACGTTACCATCTTTTATATAAGATTTAGAAAATTAAAACAAAAAAAAAAAAGTTAAAAAATAAAATAAAAGAAAAAACGAATTTTTTTGATTTTATTAAAATAAAACTTTGAAGCTAAAGTTAGGATCTAAAAAAATCTATTTTTTTAAATTAGCTAACTAACCCCAAATTTTTAGCCTAAAATATCCCACACTCCTACTCCCATACAATATCACATTTGACCAACCACTTCATCCATNTAAGAAATAAAGAGAGTTTGAAGACGGAATTCGAGATTTCGTTCGCGATTCTGAGTTCGAGGTTCTAGAAAAGTTAGCATTGCTCGTTTTGAAAATCAGTAGATTGTGGCTGTGATTTTATTGTAAAAAAACTTTAAAAAAAAGGTAATATTCGAATTTTAATCATCAACATGAAAGATAGTTTTGTTGGTTCTGATTAATTTTGGCTTCATCTTTTTATTTTTATTTCTGTATCTTTGAGTTGTTTTGAGTATTTTTTTTGAACTAGAGTGGACTGAATATTTGTTTGGGTGTCGGTCCAAGTTAAATTTGATTAGTTACTCATGGCCAAAAAATAAATTTTCATTGATAATCAAGATCATGTTATTAATTAGTAATTATCTTTCAAAAAAAAAAAATTATGTCATTCTTGTTGGTCTAATGTAACTCTTACGATGACATTACAAAATTATTAATCTTTCAATTAAGTGTGTATATATGTGTATAGAGGAATTAAACTGGTAAGCAGTAAAAAAAAATTTCCATGTTGATAGTTTATAACTTGGTTTGCATATAAAGAATATGTTGTGAATGTGTTATTAACTTTGTGAATACTGTTTAGTTTAATTTTATGCATGCATTTCACTTTTTTTTTCATACGTATAAAAGTTTATTACATTAATTATGTTTAAGGTCATGGATGCAATGATCGATTAGTTAGACTCTCGAATTTCATTTCTATAATATTTATTTTATTAATTAGATTAAATCTCAGAGTGGTAGAGTTTTGACCAATCCAAGTTTATTTATATTCTTAGTGGCAGAAGTATATTACCAAATAAACTCAACATGCTACAGTTGCCTCTTTTCCTAGAATTTGAAGTCCAAAGGAAATATCCCGTAAGATGATTCCATGAAATATTTTTCACATTCCACATTAAAAGTAAAAAAACAAAAAGAAGTTCAAGCCCACTCTTATGATTTGACTATTCTATTTTCTCTTGGATCTAGTCTTCCTAAAGAACTCTTTAAATAAGTTTACGTACCCTCTCTATTTCATTAAAATCTCAACCCAACATAATTAGCTATTTCAAGGTATAAATAATTGGAGTGGCAAAAAATATTTATAAGGTAGCGAGATGAATAACTAATTTAAGACTCGTTGCGATAAGTAATAATAATAAAATTATACAAATAAATGTCTCGAATCTTAAAGAGACAAAGAAAATGAAATACTCTAAAAACACTGGAAAATTTTTAGATGTACTTTAAATATTAGCCCATGTGTTCATACCCGAACCTTGGATTGATATGCTCAAATAATAAAAGGGTCATGTACGCATCCCGCGTCTCGACACCTTTAAATTAAAAATAATTGTGTTATAACCATGTGTACATTCCNCAAAATTTATTTAAGCCTTACATGAGTCAATAAAGCGACCGTGCTTGAACCACGGGACTCGAGGGGTGCCTTACACCTTCCCCTTGGTTAAAAGAATTCCTTACTCAGTCTTCTGTTTTCGTAGACCATGAAATAAGAGTCAAACCTTCCGTTTGAAAGGAGATTCAAATAAAAGGTGACTTGGAACACCAAAACTCAATTCCAAGTGGCGACTCCAAATAATAAATAATCCCTTTTCAAAACGTCACTTTGATTGGAAAAACTCTTCACCAACCTCGTAATAGGGTTGTGTCGGAAAAAAGAGGTGTGACAGCTTTGGCGACTCCGCCGGGGACAATTAATAAGAATTCGAGCTTTGTATATTGACTCTTGTTTTGCTTTTATCATGTTTTGAATATTATTGTGTTTGGAAGCCTAATGTGCTATTTGTTGCTTATTTACCGCTTTAATATTTATTTGAACTTGATATAAACTGTATCTTCTCTCGCACCCCTCTGAGTCTTCTTATAGGTAGCAATGTTGTGTTTGCCTACCAGCATCACAAAAATTTCTATCTTAAGATAAAGCCAGTTAGCCTATCAGCTTCTGGTGAAGGATTTATTCACACATGATTAGGCGGGAGAGCCGTTAGCTAGCCAGTGCTGTTCTACTACTGGTGATGCTTNCATATCCTTTAAGATTTGAAAACCTAGAAGAACAAGCCACAAGTAATGAATATCCCTAGTAGGCTACGTATTATTTGCATCATGTGCATTGGACTTAGCGAGACTCGGCACATGGGCCGGGTCTGTCTAGGACAGGTACCTATTTTTCGGACCAACATGTTCATATTTATGTTCTATATGTAACATTATTTGGTAGGCTTCATTCAAATGTTGACCGACTTTAGGATAGATCGATTAAACAAATGAGAGAGAAAGAGAAAATTTCCTCCAAGTTTTCATAAAATAATTTTTTTTTAAATAAAGTTTTGAAGGGTTCTATTATGTAAAAGCACAATTTTTAAAATATTTTTTTTTAAATTTATTTTTACCGAACTACGCGGGTTTGATTCCCACCGGATGTGAGATACGTAGGCAACCTTCATCAGGTTCAACTCCATTTTTATTTTTAAAAAAAAAAAAAAAAAAAAAAGGTGTATATGACTATTATTTTTCTCTTACTGTAAAAATAAAATAAAATNAGTCCCATAATTTGGTTTTGTTTTTATTTTTTTAGAGTCAAAACCCGAGAAATTAGAATTTTTGTGTCAATAATATATTAAAATCTAACTCCGTGTCTGGATAAATAGGTACACCATGAGTGGAGAAAGAGGTAAGTCTGAAAAGAGGCCCAGGTCAGAAGGAATACCGGATTTTCTTATTGTTGATCAGATACCACAATTGTTGTGGGATTGGTGGAGAGATTTTAAGGAATATGAGCGAAACCAGATAAAGAAGTATTTGGGACATTTGGTTCACATGATGACGATCAAGCCTAGGAGGGATGTGATCGAAGCTTTGATTCCGCACTGGGATACTGAAAACAATGTGTTCCATTTTACTGACTGTGAGATGACTCCGACCTTGGAGGAAATCGCCCATTTCCAGGGGTGGGGCCGCAATCTTCGCCGCCAAAGGCCCATTGTACCAAAAAATGTGAATGAGGGTAAGTTTCTGAAGCTCCTGAACATAAATTACGGAGAGTATGAAGGTTTAGGAGGTAAGTGGGTTAACTTGGGACTTCTGTTTCATTTGTACGGCCTAGAATGCAATTTTGAAAGGCATGTGGGAAAATTAAAATCAAAGGAAGACAAGGAAACATGGAAGATACATAGGAGGTTTGCATTTATGGTTGCTTTTTTGGGGCGTGTAGTTTTTCCGGAAAGGGAAGGACGCATTGACATCCGCTTGGCAGGTGTGGTTGAGGCTCTGACCTCAAAAGGGAATGATTATACTTTGGTCCCTATGATTCTTTCTTCCATTTTTCGTGCTTTAACTAGATGTAAATTGGGCGCACGAAACTTTGATGGCTGCAACATTTTGTTACAGATATGGTTTTTGGAGCATTTTTATCGTCATCCTAGTATCACTAATTTTAGTGAGCTCTGGCCCAATCGCACTTATGATCACCAGAAAAATATTGACAAATGTGACTTACCAGAAGGGATTGATGCCTGGAAAAAACTGCTTCTTACTTTGTCAGCCAAACGAATCACTTGGAACTACGATTGGTTTTCCTCTAAAGAGGTCATTTGTGAGTCTGCATATCATTCTTATTTGGTACTTATAGGATTGGATGGTGTTCAGCCTTATGCTCCACTTCGAGTGATGCGCCAGTTTGCACGACTACAAGAGGTGCCGCCAGTACGAGATATGAGCAAGTTCTGTTATGATTTTGGTAAAGATCAACCTCATGACGAAGAAGAAATTATGAAAATCTGGTATGCAAGTAAAGTCTCGGAGTTGAATGAGATGGTAGAAGATCGAGATCGTGGAGAGGTGATCCCTGAGTATATTACTTGGTTTCATGATCCTTCATTGTTTAGAGATAGGCCCGAGGGGTCGAACAGGAGGAGAAATGATCAAAGAACTATAGAAAAGCTGAAAGAGGAATTGGAGCACGCTCAGATGACCATAGCCAAACAACAAGCCCAGCAACAAGCCGGAGTCGCTCAGATCCGTTTAAGTATTGAGAAAGATTATCAATCTGCCTTAGAGATCATGGATAAAGATTTAAAGCATGCTAAGAATGAGGCAGCCCGCTTAGAAGAAGAACTGGCAAACACGATTCGTTTAGTCAGAAGAGTGGAGGCGAACAAAAATAAGTTTCAAGAAGACTTGAGTATCATTGAAGAGGATGCGCACCAACAACAACTAGAGTTTGATCAACATAAAGAGCAGTTTGAAAGAGAAAGGGCACACTGGATACGCTCAAAGGGTCAACTTTATGCACAGTTGGAAGAAATAAAAAGGCAGAAGAGGGATTATCAGCATCCAGATTTTGAGGCGGAGCGGCGTCAGTGGATGATTTAGAGAGGTGTGTTAAACCGTCGCATTGAAGAATATGAGGGACGTGAGGCTCAGATGAGGCACGCCCTCAACACTACCCAGATGTGGTTGCAGAATTGTCACATGAATATGGGGCAAGCCAGAGAGCAGGTACTTCAATTGGCAGAGAAAGCAACATATGTTCATGATGATCATCGCCATCTAAGCAATGAGGAAGTTGGTCAACAGGCACGTGCCATCGTCCCACAGTTGCCAGCGGTGTTTCAAAATTTGTACGAGACTTTGGGGGGAGAGTGGAGGCCAAGAGATGCAGATCATTGATGATATCAGTTTAAGCAAAGAAGACCAATGAAGATAAATTTTTAGTGCAGTCCATTAGTTCTTAGTTTCATATTTATTTGTCGCATTTTTAATTTTATATTTGGAGTCTTTTATTTTTATCAAAGTCTTTTTAATTCTAGTCATGTTTTTAGAGTCAGTAGCGTCATTTTGTATATATTTCCTTGTCTCTCATTATTAAAAAAAAAAAAGAAGTTTGGCTGAAAAATATTTTAGTTTGTTTTATTTTACAAAATAATAATAATAAAAAAACAAAATAAAATAAAAAAAAAACTATTTCCATCCTGAACTACGTAATGGTCTAATTCATGCGGCGTCATGATACGTAGGCAATCCCCATCGGAT
>ML368843.1:0-18605 GCA_005239525.1 Nicotiana knightiana
TGCGCATAAAATGTAAGGTATATCACATGTTAAACTATGCAATTTAGTCTCGCATCAACGTGACAAATTGTTTTAATACTTATTGCATAAATCATGCTCAACATTCATACTCCACTCGTGCAAAATAAAATACTATAGCAACGCTTGTTGAGTGGTTGCTCCCTTCCTATATTATCACCCCCTAAATTCGAAAAGGCTTATTAGCGGTAAAATTATTCGATCAGCGGTGCAGTCGACGGTTCCGTGCCTTTCCCCCTTGAGTTGTCCGCTCAAGGGTACCAGTCTAAAAGCCCATAGAAACCTTACTCTGTCGAACTGTTGCATGCATCACGGTCAAACATAGTCAAAGCTATAGTGTTGTCTGCACGATAGCTTTTAAGATAGCCTTATCCAAAAGTCCACCGGGTTTCCCTGAACCCAAACGGACGCCCTCACATTCTGTGCATTTATTTGGAGAACTAAATGCTTCTTGCTAATTATTGATGTTAAATAGTCGATTCCGGTGGGGGTAAGGGCCTAACTTATTTGTTTTGCAGAAAAAAAAAATGAGGCACGAAGTCCAAGATTCGGCATGGTCTCCAACATCCACCTAAAATTGCTGAGTTGGTGGGAGGATCTACACTCTAGTGACAAAGCTAACGTCAGGAAACATTTGGGTAATCTACCATATCTTCTAAAAATCCGTCCTAACAAAATGATAGTAGAGGCTGCTACCCTATCCTGGAATCACGAAAGATCTCTGTTCCGCTTTGGGAACATCAAAATGGCACCGTTGATAGAAGAGATAGGAGGGTTGGCTAACCTAGTATGGAAAACTCAGGGGTTGTTGATGCCGGAGAACCGCATAGGCAGAACTTTCCTCAAAATGATGGGTCTGAAAAAGGACGCGGAAATAATAAGTCTGTAGGGGTTGTTGATGCCGGAGAACCGCACAGGCAGAACTTTCCTCAAAATGATGGGTCTGAAAAAGGACGCAGAAATAATAAGTCTGGAGGATTCTTACATTACTTTTGATTACCTGTACGAATGGTATGGCTACAGCAAATCATACCATACCTACCATGACGAGTTTGTTATCACCTCTTTGGGACACGTCCGTCACCGAGTGTTGGTGTTTATGGTCTGCTTTTTGGGATTGATCGTGTTCCCGATGAAGAAAGAAAGGATCCATACCAGGCTAGCCATGGTAACTAAGACCATAATGGAAGGGTTAAATGGGCAATATTTCAGCATTGTGCCCATGATCGTTGCAGATAGTATCGGGCTTTAGAAAAATGTCAACAAGGAGCAGAGCATTTTGAAGGTTGCAATCTGCTACTCCAACTCTGGCTTGGAGAACATCTCCAACAAGGGGAATATCGACAGGACATCCACCGCCAAATGTGGGATGACCACATCGCTTTCCATCACCCAAAGTGAATGAACTATATCCCTGACATGTTCGCTCAACCTGAGGACGCCGAAGGATGGGTTGAGCTCTTTGATAACTTGACTGAAGAACATGTTCAATAGATGCTCGAATGGTTTCCAACGGATGAGTTCATCATTCGATCCCAAGACACATCATTTCTGGTACTGATTGGTCTAAGGGGGACATACCCTTACGTCTCTCTTTGAGTTATGAGGCAGGCAGGAAGGAAACAAGTCATCCCTAGGGTCGAGAAGATGAGCCATCTCCGAGCCGACTTTCAAAATAATGAGAGTCCTCACAAGTGCCAAGCTCAGCACCTATGGCACTGCAAGGTTATACTTGAGAAAGACACCATAGATCCGGACAGGTATCACTCTGGTTATACCCCTTTATATCTGGGTTGGTTAGAAGAAGATCTGGGTGGTCAGAGCAACCGAGGTACGTCTGAGGTCTCAGGGTTGTAGATGAAAGGGCTGAAGCATAAGTCAAGTTCAATCAGTTGCGTAAAAGGATCCGGGAAAATGAGGATCACCATAAGATACATGAGTCCAACAAAAAACTGATCGAGGAATGGAAGGACATGGCTATTAGCGCCAACAAAAGGCTGGGATATTTGGAACGAAGTATAATCAATTTGGAAGAAAAGTTCATCAAAAGGGTTGACGATTGTCAAAAGGATGAGGGAGCTATAGGGGGATACTTAGCCAGAACTTATCTGCTGCTGGGACGCGAGCTGGGAAAGCTGTTAGAAGAAAGCAGGAATGCCGAATCTAGGGAAGGTCCTTCTGGGACCAAGTAGATAGGAATGTCTTTATTTTTACAACAGTGTAATCAGGCCAATGGCCATTAGTGATTTTTATTCTTTGTCTGTCATTTTGGGATTTGTCTATTTTATTATCAATAAAATGAGGCATTTAGCATTTTAAGTTCTCCAAATCAATTTGCCGCTAGGCTTACCTCAGGCACAAAGAGGTCCCAACTTAGGACACACTTTCATTTCCGCAATATGTGTTTAAATACTACAATACTCCTTTCATAGTCCTCACTGACTTGGTTACCTTTTGTTTTTATTTTTTCTTACCCCCTCCCCAAATTTTAGTTCGTGCATTCTGGCATCATCAGCCTATCGCACTAGATCAAAGGGCCCTCCACCTACTCCTCCCCCTAGTCCTCCTACGGGCAAAGACAAAGGCAAAAGTAAGATGGAAGAGTCCAGCGACATCAGAAAGGAGAATGTGATCAAATAGGTAAAGGCCAATGATGGTTGAGGTATTCAGTTCCTGCATGAGAAGATGTCGCCACTTGAACAAAAATTGCTAAAGTTTCAGGTTGAACTCGATCAAGTCCAGAATCTGGCTAACTTGTCGTTTTCCCTCAACATCCCTGACGCCAACCTCCCAAATGCTCAAAACCCCACACCTCCACAAAATATCCCAAGACAGCAAAATCATCCCACCACTCCCCCAAAGAATCAAACTCTCCCGACACAGTACAATACTTGCCACACCACAAATAACACCCCGCTGCTCATCCCAGAACCTCAAAACCCCAAAAAAGACCATTTCCACACCTATAACAATCCCATCTATGTGGAAACCATGACCCATTCCTCTCCGCCTATCCCACAGGCATTCGAGTCTGACGAAAAAGATTTACCTATCAGGAACCTAGCCGAGGAGCTTAAGAAACTGACCAGCCGAGTTAAGGGTGTTGAAGGGACCAAAGGGATTGAAGGGTTGAATTATGAAGACCTTTGTATCTAACCTGATGTCGAACTTCCCGAGGGGTACAAATCTCCAAAGTTGGAAATGTTTTATGGTACTGGTGATCCGAGAGTCCATCTGAGGACTTATTGCAAAAAATTGGTTTGGCGTGGGAAAGGATGAGAGAATCCGCATGAAGCTGTTCATGAGGAGTTTGAAGGGAGATGCACTGTCTTGGTACATCAGCCAAGACCCCAAGAAATGGTCAAACTGGGTAAGCATGGAATATGATTTCATGTACATGTTTAGATTCAACACAGAGAATGCACCAGACGTGTTCTACATTCAAAATTTGAAAAAGAAGCCTACAGAAACCTTTCGTGAGTATGCTACTCGCTGGAGGTCCGAAGCCGCTAAAGCTGCTCTAGAAGAAGAATAGATGAACAAATTCTTTGTCTAGGCTCAGGACCCGCAGTATTATGAAAGGTTAATGATGCTTGAAGGCCACACGTTCTCTGACATCATCAAATTGGGTGAGCGGATTGAAGAAGGTATTAAAAGCGGTATGTTCACAAATTTTGAAGCCTTGCAAGCCACTAACAAGGCTCTACAGTCCAGTGGTGTGTCTAAGAAGAGAAACGTGGGAGCCTTAATAGTTGCACAAAGAACCAAGTCCCCACTCAAGTACAAAACCTATCCGACATCTCCACTCACATATCATCCTTCGCCGAATTACCAAGCACCCCCACCAAATTATCAAACTCCACCACTTTCCTACCAAGCTCCACCACCCACATACAACCTACTTCGCCCAAATATCCACAACCCACCCCTGTCTACCACACTTATAATTCCCAGCCATCTCATTACCAATCCCCTCCTGCACGCCAAAACTTCCCTAGACCTCGTCCCAATTTTGATTGCCGCCCTCCAAAGCAATACACCGCTATAAAGCTGCTGGTTATGTTACACCTATCCCCGCAGCCACCCCTGAGAATCCTTCTTAGTGGGTTAAACCAAACAAATCCTGTGCATACCATTCTGGCATGAAAGGACACACCATCGAAGAATGCCATTCTCTGAAGGACAAAACACAGGCTCTTATTGACAATAAGATTATTGTGGCAAAAGACCCTGCCCCAAACATTCACGACAATACTCTGCCGGACCATAAGGGTAGAGGTATCCATATGATTGAAATAGAAGATGATTAGGATCCCGAGGGGTCAATCGGGTTGATCACAGAACGCGACGACCCAAAGAAATCCGTAGTCACTCTCAAACTGATCATAGTCTAGATTAAGCCATCTAAAGCCGCTAAGATGAATATGTCTATACCATTTGAGTTTGAGGCAGTCCACCGGCAAAGTCACCAGTGCCAATTGAAGTTGAGTTTGTATCTCCAGCAAATGCACCAACATCATTTGAGGTCGCAGTCTTGCCACCCTAAACACACATTCCGTTTGAAGTAAAGATGGCTGCACCGATTCCGGTGGCAATGTCAACCATGCCACCCTTCTATTCAAACGCTATTCCTTGGGACTACACAGTCGAGGCAAGAATGAAAGGCAAGGTGAGGTCTGAGGAATCTGTCGCAACACAGGTATGATGAGAACTGCTAGGGTCTACACCCTGAGCATCTGGCCGAGTCAAGCAAGCAGGCCGCCAACCACCCTCCCCTTATCAAAATAGGTTACGATGACCTTTGGAGAAATATACAGGCTAAGGAGTATTCAGTCGTCTACCAGCTGAGACACCGGCACAAATATCCATCCTCTCTCTGCTGCAGAATTCCAAAACACACAGAAATTCTTTGTTGAAAGTGTTGAGTGAAGCATATGTGCCAAACAACATCACTAGTGGGGAAATGGCCAATATGGTAGGCCAGGTACTGGAGAGTCATAAAATCACTTTTCATTAGGATGAGCTAGCACCTGAAGGATTGGGGCACAACAAAGCGCCGCACATCACCGTGTAGTGCGAGGATCATTTCATCACAAGAATCTTGATCGATGGAGGTTCTAGTCTTAACATCGGTCCGCTGATAACACTCAAGAAATTGGGTAAAGGGCTACATGAGATAAAGGATGGGGCAATCAATATGAAAGATTTTGACGGTTCTCAGAGGTCCACCATGTGGGAGATCAGTCTATGTCTACAGATGGGACCAACTTGGTTCAAAGTGGATTTCCAGGTGTTAGATGTTTCGGCATCCTACAACCTATTGTTGGGATGACCCTGGATTCATGCTGCTGGGGCTGTAGCATCAACACTACATCAGGCGGTAAAATTCGAGTGGAACCACCAAGAGGTGATTATTCATGGTGACATTAGCAACCCCATTTATAGCCGTCAAGCTATTCCGATGATTGACGGGAAAAGGAAGATAGGAGGAGGAACTTACCACCATATTGAACGGATCAATGCCATCAACAAGGATAAATGGTAGGATAACAAGATCGAGAGCATCTTGAACTGGAGAGGATATGAGCCAGGCGAAGGGCTCGGTAAAAACCTCCAAGGGATCACAAATCCCACAAAGCTCAAGGAACATGGCACCACTTTCGGTCTGGGGTATGAGTACACCTGGTAGGAATTCAACGACTGGTCGCCTCATTGGCATAGTCCCTATTACCCTTTGGAGCAACCGATACCTCATCTTGAGCAGACCTTCAAGCAAGCTGACACTATCTACGGTTCAGATGAAGAAGAAGCACTTACAGCAATGAGGAGTTTGTTTCTACAGAATGATGATATGGATTGTTGTGTTGTCCTCGAGGGGGAGGGGGAGGAAGTCCCTTTCATACATACTGTAATCAAGGGGACATATCTCAAGAACTGGTCTATCAAGACAACCAAGGCCCGACGAGCCTCGGGGTAGCAAGGTTGAAACAAGCATTATTTACTGTTTTATTTGCTAAATGATTTTGCTTTTCCTGCATTTTTCAATTTCTGCAATAAAGATCTTCAATGTTCAAAACAATTATTTAATCTATCAAAGCATCTTCTAAATTTCTCTTACGAATCCGATATTTATTGTTATTTGTTTTCTCCCATTACTTTATTTATACAACATTACTATTACTTGTCATGATGAGCCGATGACTGTGACATGCAATGAGACAACGCAGCAAACAGATATTGATTCAGGTGAAGACGACATACCTGACGAGATTGTCAAAGAAGTTGAGAACTTTGAGAACATACCTAAGTCCAACCTGGATGAGACCGAAATTATCAACCTAGGAGATTCAGAAAACTTCAAGGAAACTCGTATCAGCATTCATTTGTCACCATCATAAAAGAAAGAATACACAGAGTTTCTAAGAGAGTATGATGACGTATTTGCATGGTCGTATGATGACATGACTGGTCTAAGTACGTATATTGTGGATCACAAACTTCCAACCAACCCAATGTGTTCACCAGTGAAACAAAATCTCAGAAAGTTCAAACCCGACATGAGTTTTAAAATCAAAGAAGAGGTTACCAAGCAGATCAATGCCAAAGTTCTCCGGGTAGTGGAGTATCTGACATGGTTAGCTAACATTGTACCTATGTCAAAGAAGGACGGGAAGGTCAGAGTCTGGTCCAGTCCGAAAGACGACTTCCCCTTGCCAAATATACACATTCTGATTGACAACTGTGCCAAACATGAATTGCAATTCTTTGTGGATTGCTTCGCTGGTTATCACCAGATTTGGATGGATGAGGAAGATGCTGAGAAGACGGCGTTCATTACGCTATGGGGGGTGTATTGTTACAAGATGATGCTATTCAGTCTAAAGAATGCGGGGGCCACCAACATGAGGGCCATGACCACCATATTCCATGACATGATTCAAGAATAGATTGAGCTGTACGTAGATGATGTCATTATCAAATCAAAGAAAGCTACTGATCACATGGAGAATTTGGGGAAGTTCTTTAATAGGTCGCGAAACATATAAACGACCCAAAAACACAACTTTGAATGGAGGATGCCATTTTTGGAGAGAATATACACAGAAGATCATTGAGGAAGCAAAGGATTATCAGTTTTCTTCATCTTATTCTAGTATTTTCCATTTATGCAAGACTTATGAAATTGTTTAATTCTAGTATGAGTGGCTAAACACCCATTGTTCTGGGGCTGTGGTTTAGCCATGAATATTGTTATTCAATATTAACTTNTGGGATAGAGCCACAAACCGACATAAAAGGTTTCCCAAGAAGAAAATGAAGGCTGAAACCCAGGTGTGGCTTAAAGTGATTAATGCACGGATACTACCATGCAACCATGACACCTTAATTAACTAAGAGAGGATTTGTGTGCTCGACTTCCTCATGACGGGGCAGAGAGTGAATATGGGCTATCTGATGTGCTAAAAAATGGGGTTGGTGCGGTCCAGCAGTAGAATTGATCGAATACCATTCCCAAATTTCCTGACTCAGTTCTTGCTAAATGAGAATGCAGCGGTTGATCCCAGCTTTGACTATACCATTGATCAACTCGCATGAGAGATTGACATCACTGGCTTAAGACTGAAGGAAGAGTCTTCACTGACCACTGAAGAGCGCAATGTGCGGGATGATGGCCCATCTTTATGGGATGATGGATTTGCAGTTGCGAAAAGGAGGTCGGCCAGCATCAGTTGATGAGAGAGATGAGTTGGATGAGAGATAACCGCTTAATGCTCATGCTCATAAGATGATTGGAGCATGTGAGGGATACAGGCTCCCAGATTATGAGGATATCAACACACGTGATGATTCTGATGCAGAGCCGATGCGCTCAGATGATGAAGAAGATGAGCATGAGGAGGAATGTAGAGCGTCAGATGATGACGTTGAATGATCAGGGAGTTCTTTTACCTCGCTTCTATTACTTGTTTTGTATTTATAAGATGCACTGAGTACATTGCATGAATTAAATGTGGGGTGTATACATACGTATTGTGGAATTGTTGTACCATATGTGGTGTCGTGTTGTAGTTTTGTATTCATGATAGTAAATGATCTTTCTTTTAAGTCTTGTATTTTTTTTTTGTTTTTTTATATATAAATATGCGGACTTTTCCCGACGATGGACCTCCTAGACAGTTCTCTTGAGGGAAGTAAGTCTAAAGAAAATACAAAAAACAAAGATTTTTATTTTAGGTAGTGTAGTAATTCCCCCTTGGTTTTTCTTTGGACCACAGTTCTTTTCCAATGGTGTAACTTGAACCGGGTGTTTATTTTTGTTTTTTTTAGAGTAGTTAGGAACAAACTGCTTAAATAAGAGATACCCATTGACATGGTTGATGTCGGCATATCAGGTTATGACATACAATCTGATTTCCCTTATATTTGGGTTGACATGTGATGCCTGATTCAAAATAAATAGCCTATTTTGCCATGCCTCAGCTAAGTTGTTTGACTTTTATGCTACATAGTGTAATATTGCTTAATTCTCTAAATTTTGTGTGCTTGCTTGAATTGAGAGTTGAATAAAACCGTTGTGATTGAGTCATGTGCAATGTGTGAGTGAAGTTTAGTGATTTTCTACGCTATCCTGTGTAGTCTAGAACTTACCCCGTGTGTTAATCGAAGCAAAATTGTAGGTTATGCTAGTCTAGGGGATGACGTAGGCATTTTCTTGCTTGATCAAGGATGTGCTTGTCACATAAGAATTACATTTTCCATTGNCTCCTAAATATATCCTACCCGTCCTTTAACCTACAGTACAACCTTAAAAGTCCTAATTGATCCTAGATTTGGCTAACTTGAATTAGTGGAGATCTACACTACGGGCAAGCTTATGGTACGACCACGGGATGCATATGAATTCTTTGTGAGAGTGAGGGATTTTTTTCAATTGTGTGATGTCCTTAATTATGTTCAAAAGTATATTTTAATGTGTGGACTAGTTATATTCACTATTTTGTTGTTGGTAAGGGCACATGATCTCATGAACGATTGGTAATGTTGTAAACTTTCTTGTTGAGTAGGTGCGTGAATTGAGAGGGCTTAGTGGTTGCAAGTTGACTCTTGAGGTTGGGTGGTTGCAATTAGGTTNAGAATGTGAAATTTTGTATGTTCATACTAGATTGCCGGTATCGATCATAGTTAAGGGGTAATGTGTGTGATTGAAAAGTAAAATACTCCTTGTTAATGAAATGTGTACGTGTTGAAGGATTTTCTCGAGGACGAGCAAGAGTCTTAGTGTGGGGGGTTGATGCGTGGCTAGAATCCATAGTTTTAAGCATCATATACCTTACATTTTATGTGCTTTTGTGATAAAAATACACGTTAGATGTGCATAATGGAGTCTATTTCATGTGTAGGTGAATTGGAGATGAAGTCGAGCTAAAAGGGTGTATAAACGTCAAAAATACGCTCAAGAGTCGAAAAGGAGTGACCCGGGCCATAGCTGGGCATTTTAGCCCAAAAGCCTGGCATAACCCGGCGTTAGCCGGGCGTTTCAGCCCAAACGCCAGCCATACCCAGGCATTAGTGGGGCGTTAGAGCCCAAACGCCTGGCCTAGCCAGGCTTTCTCTGGGCATTTGGGGCTTAACGCCTGGAGTCCCTGGTCCGGTAAATTCCGAGTTTTGAAGGTTTTAAGTGTTTCCCGGTTGGAATAGAAGTCTCCTACACGTTTAGGGTTTATCCCAAACATATAAATAGACCCAAAAACACAACTTTGAAGGGAGGATGCCCTTTTTGGAGAGAATATACACACAAGATCATTGAGGAAGCAAAGGATTATTAGTTTTCTTCATCTTATTCTAGTAATTTCCATTTAGGCAAGACTTATGCAATTGTTTAATTCTAGTATGAGTGGCTAAACACCCATAGTGGCTAAACACCCATTGTTCTGGGGTTGTGGTTTCGCCATGAATATTGTTATTCGATATTAACTTAACCTTGATTATAATTCGCTCAATATATGGTTGTTTCTTCAATTCTGCGTTTAATTGCTTAATTGTTTGGCCAGCAATTTGGTTCTATATGCTATCTATGTTATGCTCGGGAAAGCCATATATAGATTAGAGAAGAATTGAAGAGAGCACGATATTAACCCTTCAGGGGAGCGGATTTGTGGTTAGGATAGGAATATACCTAGTCACCGTGCTTAATTTAACATCGTAATCTTAGTGCATTCTAAAATATTAATTTCATAGGAATATAGGCGTTAATAGGCGAGTAGTACTTCGGGAGAAGGCTACGAGAGAAATTATCAATTAATTAGCAACCATGAGTGAATTATATGAAAGAGAGTTAATTAGAATGCAATATGAGTGGTGAATTGATCACAATCCTGGAATATTTGTCTCTATTGAATACACAACAATACTCTCGTTACTTGATAATTAGTTCATATAATTGTAGAATAAATTAGTTATATTCCTGGATTTTGTTTTGGCTCGATTAAATATCAATTAGAGAGATTCAGTAAGTAGTTTACGCAAGTCCCCGTGGGTTCGACATTCGATTTAACATTATATTACTTGCTACGACCACGTATACTTGCGTGTGTGATTTGGACCGACAATGTCCACAAGTTCATTTTGGTCGCCATTGACTACTTCACTAAATGGGTCGAAGCAACCTCCTACAAAGCAGTTACTAAGAAAGATGTGGCCGACTTTGTCCGCCACCACATTATTTGTCGGTTCGGGGTTCCAGAGTCAATTATCACGGACAATGGTTCTAATCTCAATCGTTACTTGATGAAAGCTATGTGTGAAACTTTCAAGATCAAACACAAGAATTCCACAGCATATAGACCTCAGATGAATGGAGCCGTAGAGGCTGCTAACAAAAACATCAAGAAGATACTAAGAAAGATGATAGAAAGGCATAAGCAATGGCATGAAAAGTTATCATTCACCTTACTGGGATACCGCATCACCGTCCGCACATCAACAGAGGAAACTCCCTATATGCTAGTTTATGGTACAAAGGTTGTTATTCCCGTTGAAGTGGAGATCCCATCTCTAAGAATTATACAGGAAGCTGAGCTCAGCGATGCAGAGTGGGTAAGAAGTCGTTATGAGAAACTAGCCCTCATAGACGGGAAGAGAATGAATGCAGTATGTCATGGTCAACTATATCAGAATAGAATGGCCAGAGCCTTCAACAAAAAAGTCAAGCCGAGACGATTCACACCAGGGCAGCTGGTATTAAAGAAAATCTTTCCGCATCAAGATGAAGCCAAGGGGAAGTTCTCTCCTAATTGGCAAGGTCCATACATGGTTCATAGAGTGCTGACATCAGGAGCACTTATACTCGCAGAAATTGACGGAGAACTCTCACCCAAGCCAATCAATTCAGGTGCAGTCAAGTGCTACTATGTGTAATCTTTATGCTTCCTCAATGATGTAATTTGAACTACGCCTGATCTGATTCTCGTTTAAGAGGGGATACGTATGTAGCCCTATGGGTACGGTCGCAATTCAATAAAAAATTATTTTTCCCCGCAATTGGCAACTGGGGCGGAGGGCCCTCAAAATTCTGAAGCAAGTTCAGCCAGTCACGGCGTGAGCAGCAGTAAGAGGCATCCACCCAGCAAACTGGGGCAGAATTTTGATGAGGACCCTAAAAATTCTGCAGGAGAAGAGGTTGCAATGTCTCGAGCCATGCCACGTCGTCAGTTCATCTAAAAACTATTTGAGATTATATATTACACTTTTACAAAATCATGCATATTTATTTTTGAAACAGATCGAGCCAACGAGCCAAGTAGAGCCAACGAGAATGCAAACTAACCTCCCCCCCTACAAAACTCACGATCTTTCTTTAGATGCAGGCACAAATTGCAGAAGCCCCAAAAAAATTATCCGCTCAAAGGATAGACATCGTTCCTCAAACTCTGCACACGCCAACATTTATTATCAGGAAAAATGATGCTTCATTATCACGATGATCTACTGCAATTAACGCCAGCTAAGAATTTATGTCGTCCTTCCTTACATATTGCATAAGGCTACCTTTGTGCCTTCCGAGACTAAACGTTTTCTCTATCTGCATCCGCATATTGCATAAGGTTACCTTTCTGCCTTCCGAGACTAAATGCTATCTCCATCTGCATCTGCATATTGCATAAGGCTACCTTTCTACCTTCCGAGACTAAGCGATGTCTCCATCTGCATCCGCATATTGCATAAGGCTACCTTTATGCCTTCCAAGACTAAATGATGTCTCCATCTGCATCCGCATATTGCATAAGGCTACCTTTCTGCCTTTCGAGACTAAACATTGTCTCCATCTGTATCCGCATATTGCATAAGGCTAATTTTCTACCTTCCGAGACAAAACGATGTCTCCATCTACATCTGTATATTGCATAAGGCTACCTTTCTGCCTTCCGAGACTAAACGTTGTCTCCATCTGCATTCGCATATTGCATAAGGCTACTTTTTTGCCTTCCGAGACTAAACGATGTCTCCCATTTACTTTTCAAAAGCAACCCCTGTCTTTGTCATTCGCTTCCTTTCGGGCTAAGCTTTGCCCTCTTTAAATTTGCAAGACTAAGCTCTGTCTTGTCAGCATCATGCGATTGCATCTTCATGGGCTGAAATATCGTCAACCTATCCAAAGGTGTCATCATTCAGAGGCACCATCTTCATAGCCCGATAACACTATGTCATGGCCTGATGATCTCTTTTTATCATTTTGCATATCATTATTCAATGGCGTCATGGTTCGGAGGCACCATCCTCATGGCCCGAGAACATTATTTCATGGCCTGCGAATCCTGCATCAAGCAATTCATGGCCCAGGACATCATGGTCTAAAGACGTCATCCTTAATCGTCTAAATACAGTATTCATCGTCCAACGGGAATTTGCATCATGCTTAAATTACGCACATTATACGGTTGTATTGTTTCTTTGCATGTAGTCTGGCAAGCGACAACCACCCCATATGCCGTTTTCCCATCTAACCCTGTACTTGGCGTCCGTTCTTGTAAAATTTCATCGGCACACTTCACCGATGACCCCGGAACTACATACGGCCTGATTCCTATAAGACCAGGGATATGTAAGCAGCTCAGGAAACAGGGTGCGGCCTAAACCTTTCAAGCTATTTCCACTCGGTCAAAATTGGCCATCATATCTTTACCCGACAACTCTTCCATCCTTCCCGGGTAAAGAGGGGAAGCTGTTGATACCCAATTTTTATCAAATTATTTTTTTAATTTGTATATACACCTCCAAGACTGATCTTTATAATAATTGGTATTTTTCTGAGGTTTATTCATATTTTATTAAATCCTTTTCCAATTTATTCAGTACTTTATATTCAATAATTGTTCATAAAGTGTATTATAAAGAATTTCAAAATATTTCTCAGTCAATATATATCATTTTTAATCCTATTGGGATTTAATTATTTCACATACCCAGATCCCACCTACCATAATTAAACCCTAGAGAGTACCCCCTCTGACCCCTCATTTCCAAACCTCTCAATTCTCTCTCTATCTCTGTGGTTCTCTTTAGAATCTTCCTTTATCTCTCCACCTCCAATGGAGTCTGTTCGTCTTCTCCGGCTAGTTCCCTCACCGGAAACTGTGGCCTTTCACTGTCTCTTGGTTATTGTTTCACCCTACACCGGTCTAAGGCACCCTAAGGCCCTCAGGCGAGCCTGGAGTGGTTCAGCTCCTACCTGTGGTCTCTCATGCCATCTTCCGGCCTCCTCCGGCCATTTGAGTGAGAGCCATGGCTTTTCCAGCTAATGATGGCAACATCTTCAAGGTTTTCCTTATTTTTCAACTATCTAAAACCCTAAGCCCTTGTATTTTTTTGATTTTCTTTTAGATCTGACTTAGATCTGTGTATATTATGGGATCTTTATTATTTTCCTTAAAGGTTTTCCGATTTTCTCTAAAATAACGATTCGTCTTCAACTAGGATTTCTTAACCCCTTTCAAAACGCTTTCTCTTCTGATTTTTGGTACTAAGCTATGATTCTCAGTATATTTTTTAAATGTTAGATTAAGCATTCTCTCTTCACTTGAGTTATTCTGTAAAAAATCCTATTTTTAGGGTTCTGAATTCGTCTTGGTTTTTGTGTTTAGTTGATCTGTGATTCTGTGATTTTTACTTATGTTTGCTTGATTAGGGTTTTTGTGTTCGACTATTCCTGACTATATCATGCTCTATGCGAAACCCTAACTCATATCTGGTACTGTTCCTCCTCATGGTCACGATTCTAGCTTATTACCTGCTTATTCTCATGGTACCATGACAAATCAGGTGTATCTTCTCTATTTTCCTTAGAACTATGATGTTTTCCTTAAATCTATGATTCTGTATATTTTTCCTTAGAACTCCTTACTAATCTTGCATATCTGTGTGAATCTTGCCTTATTTGATAACTGATTCCCTGTGATTACTAATTTTCAGAATTATTTTCTACATTCTGTTATGTATAAGTATGCCGTCAATTAATTATACAATTTCCTTAATTAATATAACATGTACCTAGCCATAACCACGTGCCCTATTCTTTACTACCCTTTGTGTGACTAAAATCAATTTTTCAAATGAGTTCTCTTTCCTTCTTTACTACGGTGGTATCCGTTTCAACTATGCCTCCTTAATTGTATGGAGTACTGGTATTGATTGGATCCTAATTTTGTTTATTTCCATAATTATACGCCTTATTTGATTCCTTTCCTTTTGTTTCCACTACTTGTTACCGTTTGGGTTTGATTCCTTAACTAAAGGAAGTCTGTATGCTAAATTAACTCTAATTGATGATTATTTCTATAATTACTACTGAACTGTTATTTTTACCTTATTCCTATGCCTTATTTTCAAAAACTATATATACTCTATTCATACACACAGACACACGTACGAACCTGTTCAAAAATCTCTCTCACAATTCAAAAGACTTTCTGCTCTTCTTTCTGTGCTAGTTACCACTACTCTGTGTTAGCTGGCTGCAAGACAAGGCTAGCTATTGTGCATTCTCCTACTTTCCTGTTTGTGTTATTACTTTCTTCACTTCGTTGGTATGTCCTAATTTATATTTCAGTCTTCAAACCAACATGTTTCCTTACTGTTGTCATTCAGCATACTTCTAACTTGCTTGTTTTTTATTAGTATATATCTAGGATCCTAAAGTCCCCTCTGAATGTTTAAATTAGGCTTCATCTGTTTCTGTACACTTACCACCTACTTCTTACATGCCTATGACTGGTACATTAGTTTAACCATGGCCTTATGTGTTAATCTAACCTAGCACTATACCCCTAATCCTCTAGACCCATAGAAGTTCCTGATTGCATGTCTGTGTGCTTATTTGCCTGTTGTATGTGTGCCCTTACATGCTCTGTATTTGTCCCTAAAACCCATTACCCCTATTTGTAATTTTTGGACCATCCTTGGTCCTTGTGTGATGTTAAGCTCCCATTTCCTTCATCAAAATTGTTTTCTTACTTACTCTTTCTCAAACTGTTCCTTACTTAAATCCTTGTAAACAAAAAGCACTCTCACACACTCTTAGAAGTCTAATTTCAGTCCCCTTCGTGTGAGCACTGCTTTGGGGACCCTTTGAGTACCCTCTGAACTTTGACACACAAGGCTAGGCATTTCCACACTGCACATGTTTAAATCTTTTGGCTATGTCTGGGTGTGAGCACTGCCCGGGATACCTTGAGGTCCTTCGGGAACTCTGACACATTCGGATTATGAAAAGGCTATGCAATACCATAAGGTAGTGAGGTTTGGAAGATCTGGGCCTAATTGAAGGCTCCCTATAGAAGTAACTTCTTATTTTCCTTTAAGTTGTGTAATTCATAATTCCCTGGCCTGTAATAATCTGTAAACAACTCAGAGAATGGATAGTGAAAAGGGAGGGGTATCTATGTATGCATTAGCTATCAAAGGGATAAATCATGCTATTAGACTTTATTTTCTATCTGTGCAATAGAGATCATGTTTTAGGCCCATGTCTTAAAAACTATGCTGTTTGATTTTATCTCCTATCTATGCAATAGAGATCATGTTTAGGCTCATAAGTTAAAATTCATGCATTAGAAATCATGTTTATTAGGTCTCATGCCTACTGTTTCAGCATGTCCACGTTACTTAGAAAATCTGCTAATGAATGGTATCTTCTACTGTCATGTTCCACATCGCCATGTATGCTTAGAAATCTTGTCTTAGGATAAACAACATAAAAATGAATATTCATCTTTTGAAATCATGATTAATACTGAGCATTTAGAAATCATGCTTAGGAATTTTGCATACGCATCATTCTGCATCTCTATCTGTGCATTAGATATCATGTCATAGGGCCCTAATCACTCGACTACATTTAGTGTAATTACTAAGTATAAAGGTATAATAACCTCACTCAGTTTTTCTCTAAAAATAACTGGTAATGCTTCTATGTTCTGAATAACCTAGAACAACATGTTTAAGTAATAGCTACAGCAGTTCCTATAAATAATTCTGCTAAGCAAGCCTTAGGTAACTACCCCCTTTTTAAGAAATTAGAAATCTGTCTTTCTTGTGTGTGTTGCTTAACGCTAATAGGTCTTTATTTTAAATAAAAAGTAGGCAAACTGACTAAGAGCATGTTTTCCTTGAATGACAAAACAAGTTTGCCTGTCTGTTTATCCTCTGAATTCACCTAGATACCATGCCTTAGGATCCAAATTAACAATATTTCCCTTATATGTGTTTGAGTCGTGCTAATTATATGCATTATCTGCGGGGGGAAATCTGAGTCTCCTATATGCTCCTATGTGTTTCCCACTGACTGCAGTCTTATATGTTCCTTTCTTGTCGCCTTAGAATCTTATCCCTTTAAACCTGAGGGTCTGCCTAGTACCTAACTTTTAGGATAGTATTCCTAACCTCCTTCATGACTGATAGGATGGGACGGGTAATAGCACGCAATAGAATTCGTGACCAACACGCGCTTTAATCACCTTTACGGGGTGGGAAGGGTAGAATATGGATATGATGACCGGTGCGTTGACACCACGTGTAGCCCCTCTTCCAGGAGTGATTATCGGGTATTGCATTGATGTGATCCATATTATTATAAACCTATGACACCTTTTATATGCTTAGCTCGTAATCTTTCCCAATGTCTAACTTCCTTTACTATATTTTCAAACATCTGCATGTTTAAGACTTAAATCCCCTCTTATTTGAGCCTTTACTTGTTATTTGCTATCTGTATAAATTCACGAACCATTCGGCCAGGAACCACACGTGTGGATCCTGTGGGGTGCCTAACACATTCCCCTTAGGATAATTTCAAGCCCTTACGCAAGTCTCCGGTTAGCAACGTAGTTATAATTGAACCCCTTAGGTGCCCTAACGCACCGTTAAAATCGTTAGGTGGCGAATCTTCAAAATATGCAAACCCCTTTCCCAAAAGGAATGAGTTATCCCAACCAATGTCATAAACTCGATCTCTGCGAGTAAAAAAGGGGCGCGACAAAGGAGTCTTCAAGCATGGAAAAAGAGTCAATAGAATTAGGGGGTAGGTCTTAATACCATATCATAGCTCCCTTTGACAAGGTTTCCCCAAACTTTTACTGCACGATGGACTAGATCTCATCATCCTCCAAGTCATTCCCTTTGATGGCGCACGTATAGGAGGTCACATGCTCATTCAGGTCGGTTGTTTCGTTGTAATTAGGAATCTCGGGCATGTAGAACTTCTTAGGGATTGGCTTCGGAGCTGCGCTCGGAGGGAAATATTTTTGAACAAACTTCTTGGAATCCAGGACCTTTAATATCAGTGATGCCCCTGAGATCTAATCGACCCTAGAATTATTGATTTCCACATTTTTCATTGGCTTTGATTTTTTTTTCTCCCGATTCTGCCCGTTTTGTCAGCTCCTCGAGCATCTTTATGATCTCGGGTTTAGTCCTGAGTTCAGCTTTATTCGACCTCCGTAATTGGTTCATTTTTGTGGGTGGCGTCCTGGGATGGCTCGGGCTCAACCTTACTCGGGGTGTGGCCTTGGTTCTGCAGCTGGGTTATCGCGGCTTGATGAGCTTGTATCATTTCTAAGATCACCCACAAATTTACCCCATCACCTTTACCATCACGCACATTTAAGCAATCGATCGGCTCCCAGCGGATTTTGTTCTCAGGATCGGTAAGCAAATTGGCATTGATGGCCATATGCGAGCTGGAGTTAATCGGGTTCGCAGTCGAAAATCCGCTGAGATCAACGGGAGGGACCTATTTTATAGGTGCTACATTGTTGTTCTCACCATGATGGATAGACTCAGCATCCATGTTTAGAGGGGCTGACTGGGAGTTCGACATTTTAAAATTTGGCTTGAAATTAGAGACACTTTAAAGAACAAGTGTAAATAGGGTGTGTTATAGAAGTTTGTATCAAATAGCCACTATGATCCTTAGCCACACGGTGGGCGTCAAACTTTTTATCCTCAAAATCAGATAACAATTAAATTTGTGATTTTTTTTTTTAAGCAAATATACTACTAGGCTAGATACCTAGTAGCTAATATATAAATAT
>ML368848.1:0-81881 GCA_005239525.1 Nicotiana knightiana
TAAACTCTAATAAGAAAAATATTACACATTCCTAATTAAACTCTAATTCTTTCCTTATCACTACTTCTTTCCTTATCAGTCAAACTGAACTGGATTGGATAAAGCATATGAATTCCCCGCGCCCTCTTCCATTGTAAGTGATTCTGACAATTTTTGAGGCATAAAAGAATATCACAAACAAACAAAGGATAATGCATTTCTATAACAAAAGAATTTAAAGTTATACACATAGTGTAAGGATTATATTTTATGACTATAGTTAAACTTATTATTACAAGTTACGTATGTACTTTATTTTTTAGATTATCAGATCATGCATTATTTTAAAATAATATACCAATTATTACATCATGTAACCTTAACTTGACGGTATAAAAACGAGTATACACCGTCAATATACAAAATAAGGTTCCAAATGGTAGTAACAAGAAAAAACACTGTCCACTCAATCTGCCTTGGTTTGAAATAGGTCGTAAAAGCTCAGAAAACTATATGAAATTTTATTATCGTTTATCATCATGCTGAAATACGTAACTAGTTAATTACAATTTATTATTACAAGTTACGTATGTACTTTATTTTTTAGATTATCAGATCATGCATTATTTTAAAATAATATACCAATTATTACATCATGTAACCTTAACTTGACGGTATAAAAACGAGTATACACCGTCAATATACAAAATTAAAACTCTGACAAAATTGGTGCAAGAGAAAACATGTTGAAGGTTCCAAATGGTAGTAACAAGAAAAAACACTGTCCACTCAATCTGCCTTGGTTTGAAATAGGTCGTAAAAGCTCAGAAAACTATATGAAATTTAATTATCGTTTATCATCATGCTGAAATACGTAACTAGTTAATTACAATTTAGAAACATGTTGTTGGTGGAAAATAAAAACTACTGCATCATTTTATATTTGATCATATTAGGGGACTGCTCCGCACGACAACTATAGCCAACTATTGGCTCATATGTTGTGTTGTTGTCATCGTGTCATCAAGAAAACATCTAACTCCATTATCCTTCTCAGTGAGAACTGAGAAAACAATATTGGAAGTAAACGTCTGCCTATATTGCATAAAAAATAAGTATGTCGTAGAAAATGTACTTCTCTAATTATCACTTTTAATTTAATTTTATCATTTTAGCAAGATACTGATTAACAAAATATCTTCCAAATTCAATGAATCCAAACATTTGGAAGTTTTTTTCTTTCTGATATTACAAAGAGAGCCTCAAACTTACATCTCTAATGTCTTCTATGAGAAGTGTACATCAAATGCAATTAACAATTCTTATTCTATTCTTCTTAGGATTCTTGATTAAACCCCAATTACTTAGAGGGGGTGGGGGTCAGGTGATATCTACCTTTTCTTTTTTTTTAAGTTCTAGGAAAGTATCATATTTGAGGTGAACATATTTGTCAATATAGAAGATTTAGCCATTAAGTCATTATCATGTTCAATGCGCAATGATAATTTTAACGTGTACATACAACCAAAATAGTTTAGGTTTTAGTAACTTTGTGATATGTATTTTTTTTTTTTGTAATCTTTCATCAAATTTAGCTGACAATAACAGCTTGATTTAATTAGTAACGAAAGATAATAAATCGTAAACGTATACACTAAATATATTTTATTTACTAGTACTACTAAGAGATAATAAATAGTGGTAAATATATTAGTGGTTTTAAGTCATGTCATGATGCAGGATTAAGACGTAGACATTAAGTAGTATATTAAGGATTCAGATCCAATGACACAGTAACCACAATACTCAATTGTATTGATAAGCTTAAACACTAGCGTAGACACTGAAATTTTAGCAGATCAAGATAAATCATAAATTCAAGACGATTCTTGAAATATTAGGAGTCTATTAGGGTTATTTAGTGGCTACTTAACCCAAACCCTAATTCATACCTATAAATGAAGCTACATATGTCATTCAAAGAGGATCTCAACAATTTCATAAACTCTCGGAATATGCACAAAGAGATCAAATATACTACCTCTGAAATTCCATAAAACTTTTGGAATATTTATTAAGAGATCAAAGACATATCAAATATGTCTTGCTCAAAGTTCTAGTAACATTAAAGATCCAAATGGATTGTTGCTACCAGAGGCGGATGTAGTGTTTTGTCCGCGGATTCAACTGAACCCATAACTTTCGATCCAAAGTAAAAATTTGTATGTAAAAATTCATTAAAATTGTAAAAATAATAGATATGAACCCATAACATAAAAAATATAGTGGGTTCAATGTTAAAAACCTTAAAAGTTGAACCCATAGGATTTAAATCCTGGGTCCGCCTCTGGTTGCTATATGCTTCTTGATCATCATACATCAAGAAGATGCATCATCCTATATACGAGAAATACGCCGCTAAGACCCTCGAATTATGGATAATAAATCGGAGAAAAGAATCAAGGGATAAACAGAATTGTAACTCGTAATATTTATCAATAAAATCTTTTTTTCTTATAGTTGTTTGTAATTGCAATTTTATTTTCCTACAAAAATTCGTTGCAAACAACTATTACAACCCAAAACAGAAATGCAACAATACAAACGACCGATGATTCAAAGGAAATTACAAGGAAAGTGATAGTAAATCTAGGGATAGAAGGATAGACTGAAGAAGGGAACGAGGATCCAGAAGAATAGAGATGAGAAGAGACAGAATTAATCTATAATAACTTTTGGTTGCGCACTATTGTCTTCCTGTTGTTTTTATAGCTCACTCTCACTAACAAACTCTGTTTTCATTCACATGACCTCCCTCTTTTCCGAAGGCAATCCTCAAGTCTAATCGGAGGAATTACTCTTCTCAAACTCCTATGTGGTAGACCCATAGGTTCTTCCCTCGTGTCATTGTAACGATCTAATAGGTCGTTTTTAGTATTAGCTTCTTTTTCTGTGTTTTAAGACTTTATATAGCTCAATTTGATGCAGGGTAAGGCTGCGTACAATAGACTCTTGTGGTCCGATCTTTTTCGGACCCTGCACATAATGAGAGCTTAGTGCACCGGGTTGCCCTTTTTTACATAGCTCAATTTGATAATTTATAAATTATGTGTGTAGTCCATGTCGATTTTCGGAGAGTTTATATATGAAATTTTGAAGAAAATATTATTTTTAACTTTAAAAATGACCAGAATTGACCACTGTCAAGGTTTTGGTAAATGACCTCGGACCGGTATTTTGGCGATTCTGATGGGTTCATATAATGATTTTGTACTTGTACACATGTTTGGTTATGGTCCTAGGTGACCCGATGTAGTTTCACCGCTTTATGTGAAAAGTTGAAAATTTGAGTTTAAACTTTGAAAATTTTGAGTTTTATTAATCGATTCATAATATTTGATATTATTTTGATGATTTGAGCTTGCAAGCGAGCTTGTATGCTGTTATTACACTTGTGCTGATGTCCGTATTGGAGCACAAGGGACTCGGGTGAGTTTTGGGTGCATTACGAACTAATTATTGGCTCAATAAAACTAATTGTGAGAACATGTTCGCAAATGCGACCTCACATTTGCGATGTAAGGCTCGATTTTGCTATGAGGGACTGGGACCTTCGCTTTTGCAAAGTATCAATCGCATTTGCGAACTGGGGTATCGCATTTGCAGCTTGTGTGTTGCATTTGCGACACTGGGTAATTTGGGGGTAGCTTTGCGAATGCGAAGCTTGTTCGCATTTACTAGGATGGGGACCTTCGCCAATGAGAAAATTTTATCGCATTTGTGATAATTGAGTGGCTAAGATACTGATCACATTTGCTATTAGTGGTTCGCATTTGTGAACGTCACCATTTTTGAATCCTAGCCTCCATAGAAGCTGTTTTTGGGAAGCAATTTCTTCCCAAATTCATAGGTTAGTAATCTTAACTTGGTTTTGTTTAATTTCAATTACTTTTTCATGAATTTCATCATCAAATCTAAAAATTTCAATGTAGAATTTAGGGGGTTTTAGGTAGAATTTAGGTGTTTTGTAAAAATTGAGATTTAGACCTCAAATTGAGGTAGAATTTTGAAACAAATCACTTATTCAGGATCGGGGGTGAATGGTTAATCAGGATTTGGTCTTAATTTCGAATTTCGACGACGTGAGCTCCGGTTAAATTTTTGTTGACTTTTTAAATTATATTAAAGATTTAACATTTTTCATTCGTGGGTAATTTCTAAAGCTTGTTTTGACTTGTTTGAATAATAGTTGGATAGATTCGATTTATTTGAAGGCTTGTTCTAGAGGAGAAACTGTGTTGGATTGTTGATTGTATTCCGGAAAGAGGTAGGTGTATTGCTGACCTTTATTTGAGAGAAATATGGTAGATCGAGCCTATCTGATATATGATCTATGTGTTGGGGCGGTGTATATGTAAAGTGAGGGGTGTATATACGTTAGCCATGGGATAAGCATGTAGATAGAATTAGCGTTATTTGTGCCATGTTATTCATGTATTATGTCTTCCATGCTTTAGATAGATTTTCTAAGTCTTAAATTTCTCGTATTCATTTTGTTCTCTGTATTGATATTGTTGAGGTATTGGTGTTGAGATCGTTGAATTCTTGATTGGTTGTTGGTGTTATTTGTTGGCAGATTCTCCTATGACGATGTGTGTGCAAATACTATTGTTGATATTGAATTTTCTTCCCACCTTGCATGGTAATGTGTTGTATGTGATTTCTTGGTGAGGAAGAGTGAAATGCACGAAGGGTGTTGCCGTGATTTTGAGAAAAGGTGATGGTGCACGAAAAGTGTTTTCGTTCCTTATTTATGTATTAATAGTATTGCTTGAGTGAACATGCAGATATGCACGAATGGTGTTTCCGTGGTTGTTATTATATTATAATATAAGGATGAGAGTAAAAGCACGACGAGTGATGGAGTAAAATTATTTTATATTATTAATATGATGATGAGAGTAAAAGCACGAAGGGTGATGCCGTGCAATTATTTTTACATTATGATATGAGGATGAGAGTAAAAGCACGAAGGGCGATGCCATGCAATTTTATTAATTTCATTGCTCTTTACTTTGATATTTCGAATGTGTACTTGGCTTTGTAGTTTCATTATTTACTTTTGAAAGAGGCTTACTCAGTGACATTTTACTCTATGTTCCATTTTATGTCCTTTTACTTCTGTGCATGTTATCCCTTCTACATGCCTTTATCCTGCTGTTATACTTGATTCTTTACCTATTATTTTGTTACTTCTTCTTATATAAATACACATGTTCATTGTAGGTATCTTGTCTTAGCCTCATCACTCGACACGTATGGTGTACATTGGGTTGGTTGTACTATACTACACTTATGCACTTCTAGTGCAGATCCGGATATAATTACCAACGAAGTCCCAAAATGTGCTTAGGAGATACCAGGCAGGTGATTTGAGGTAGAGCTGCATCCTATTTGCAGGCCTTGAGTCATCTTCTTATTTCTATTATTACTATTTTTATTTTCGGACAATGTTGTATTTCTTTTAGAACAGCGTATGTAATAAACTCTAGAAGTTCATGTATTCTTGACTCAACATCTTAGGATGGTTTTCGTTAGATGTTGGTTTTAGACTTATCATGTTTATCTCAAAATTGCTTTTACACTATGTTATTATCCTACTCTTCGTCATTTATTGCAGTTCTTTGTATTCTACTATTGTGTGTTGGCTTTCCTAACAAGCGGTGTTAGGCTCCATTATGAATCTGATTAGTTTGGATTTTGGGTTGTGACAAGTAAATATCAGAGCCTTAGATTGAATAGGTTTCACGAGTCATGAGAAAGCTTAGTAGAGTCTTGAGGATCAGTAGGGAGACGTATGTACTAATTGTCTAGAGGCTATAAGGCTTTAAGAACTTTACTTTCTTTCTTTCTCTATCGTGCAACATTTTTCTATCATTAAGTTTGAATCGTTCCTCTCTTATTCTCTAATAAATGGTGAGGACGCGTACGTCATCCGCAGTAGATCAGGAGTCGGAGCCCCACATTATAGCCACTACTAGGGTTAGGGACAGGGGCCGAGGCCGAGGTAGAGCCACAGGTAGATGCAAAGATCAGCCTAGAGCGCATACAGCAACACCCATTGTCGACACTCAGATAGAGTAGGATGATGAGATCCTTGTTCGGACAGAGTCATTAGGACCAACTCAGGCCCCAAAGGGGTTCATTGCTACCCTAGTGCTTTAGGACATCTTAGTCTGCAAGCTGGTCTCATGGAGAGTATGACTCATGCCAGTATGTTTCATGTGGAACCAACCGTTTCTCAGGCCGGGGGAGGAGCTGAGACTCCCGCTACTCACACTCCAGAGCAGATGGGTCGTGGTAATTAGACCCCAGCAACTCTATCAGTTGGGGAAATTTAACCTATTGTTGCTACATAGTCTGGGGAGAGACTCGCGATGTCAGCTGATGAGCTGAAGAGGTTGAACAGGTTCACCAAGTTATATCCCCCTCACTTTAGTGGTACACCTTCTGTGGACCCCTAGGACATTTTGGACCATTTCCATGAGATTTTCCGCAACACGCGGATAATGGAGTCCAATGGAATTGATTTCACAGTATCTCAGATGCATGGTTTTTCCAAGAGGAGGTGGTAGGTATATGTACAGGACAAGCCAACAAGATCACCCCCTCTCACATTGGCTCAGTTGTCGCAGTTGTTCTTTGAGAAGTTAATTTCCTTCACTTAGAGATAGGAATTGTGCAGTCAACACGAGTGCCTTCAGTAGGGTAGCATGCTCGTTACTCAGTATGATACTCGATTTATGGATTTGTCACGCCATGTAGCTATCCTGATCCCTACTGAGAGGGAGAAGGTGCAGAGGTTTATAGATTGTATTACCTATGCCATTAGACTTCAGATGGATAGAGAGGCCGATTCTGATATTTCTTTCACTCGGGTAATGGAGATCTCCAGGAGGATCGAGCGCATTAGAGGTCAGGCGAGGGATGCGACCTCTTATAAGAAGCCACATCATTTTGGAGGATTCAGTGGTGCCTCATTTGGAGACAGGGTTTCTGTTGGTAGAGGTCATCCTATCAGGACTGTTTAGTTATCTCTATGGGTCACCCATGATACTTCAGGCGGTGTAACGACCCTAACGGTCATTTTGAGATTTGGCGTTCGATGGTATGAGGTTTTGAGTAGCTTCATATGGTGTATCACAACTTGTCTGTATGGCTGGTTTCAAAGTTCGAGAGGTTTATGATTGATTTGGAAAAGAAATTCTCAATTTGGAAGCTCTAAGTTGAAGAGTTTATCACGGTTTGACTTTGTGTAAACAGTCTCAGATTCGTGTTCACAAGGTTCCAATAGATTTGTATGGAGAATAGTTGAAGATCTGGAGCCCGCTGTTGCAGCCACTACTAGGGGTAGAGGTCGAGGCCGAGCCAGAGGCTGGGGTAGAGGCAGAACTCACCCTAGAGCTCGAACAGCAACACCCACAGTGGAGCCTCAAATTGATCATGATGAGGAGATCCCATCTTAGAATGCACCAGTCGGAACCCGTTTTGGAGGGATTTATAGCTACTCCTGTGCTTCAGGATGCTCTAGTCCGTTTAATGGGCCTTATGGAGAGTGTGGCCCAGACCGATGTATTTCCAGTGGAACCACCCTTCTCTTAGGCTGGGGGAGGAGTACAGACTCCCACTACTCACACTCTAGTGCAGATGGTACCCATATATTAGACCCCAGCAGTTCAGCAAGTTGGGGTAGTTCAGTCGGTTGTTGTTGCAAAGATCGGGGAGAGGCCCTTGATGTCTACTGAGGGATTGATGAGATTGGACAAGTTCACAAAGCTCTTCCTTATTAACTTTAGTGATGCACCTTCGGAGGACCCACATGATTACTTGGACCGTTGTCACGAGGATTTGCACAACATGGTGTTATTGAGGCCAATAGGGTCGAATTTACAGTGTTTCAGATAACCTGTTCAGCCAAGAGGTGTTGGCAGGATTATGTGCCGACCAGGCTAGATGGTTCACCTTCACTTACCTAGGATCAATTTTTGCAGCTATTTCTAAAGAAGTTTATTCCTTTCACTCTAAGAGAGGAGTACCGTAGGCAGTTTGAGCGCCTGCAGTAGGGTAGTATAACTATTACCCAGTATGAGACCTGATTTAGGGACCTAGCTCGCCATGCAGTTATCTTGCTCCCTAATGAGAGGGAGAGAGTGGGGAGATTCATTGGTGGACTTACTTTCGGTATTAGGTTGTAGATGGACAAGGAGACCGGGTGATGTTTTAGACTTCAATACCACACAAGAAGATAGGTTACTTTGTGTGATACCCAATTTTCGAGTGCTGTCTCAATAGAAGAACTTGGTTCTTCTTGATGTACTTACTTCTACTGTTGCAGAATATTAAAATCAGTAAAGTAAAAACACAGAGATTTTTACGTGGAAAACACCTGGCTCAAAAGGTGAAAAAACCACGACCTACTCCTCAGTAGGATTTGCTCAAACTCTTCACTAAAGACTCTGAGCCAAACGGACTTGCAAAATAGACTCTTTTGTAATCCTAGGACTAACTCTAATCCCTTTGTATTAACTAGCCCCTAGCTAATTTCTACAAGCTTCAAGTTAACTCTAACTTGAACAATGCATACCTATTACAATTGCTTCTATGAAAGCTGAAAGATACAATATTAAAACTCCTACTATAATCAACTAGACTCAATAATTAATTAGATGGAACTGGTTCTTCTAGTTGATCTATAGCCTTTTAATCGCACAGTGATTCTGCTAGAAAATTAACTTCTGGGACTTTGCTTTCAGACTTTGATTCAATTCAGCTTTTGTGCGTGTAGAATTCCAGCAGAAATACATCAAGTATTTATAGAGTCAGTTGAGCTTGTCGTCCAATTCTCGTCCAACTCTACCTGGGTGAACAAATTCGTACCAAACTCAACTTCCTTTCTTTTGTTACTTTCCTTACTGAATTTGACTTCAATCTTCTCATCAGTTTGCAACATTTTCGCATTAGGAGACAATTTCTTGGTTCATTGATATTTCACATTCACAAATATCTCCTATGCATATACGGTTCATGTGCCAGCTATTCAGTTCAAGATGTGTGCTCTGATGGACCTGGTTCAACTGGTCAGCCATTTGTCAATCTTCAAAACTATGCAGTGACATGGGTCAACACTGGGGATTTTATTTCTTTTTAGAGGGCCGTAGAGATTGCTAGATGGATCGAGATGGTTCGTAGTCATGAAGGGGGCGGTATCTGATAAGAGGCCTCGTCATTCTGGTAGTTTCAGTGGTGCCTTGTCTTGAGTAGGGGTTCATTTTGTAGGGGCTATCCTCCCAGGCCGTTTTAGTGAGTGATTCAGGCATTCCTTGGTGCTTCGGATGGTCGTGGTTCTTATGTGCCTCATCCTGAGCAGCTAGCCTACAGTGCACCATCAGCTCCTATTAGTGCACCTCCGATCTAGAGTTATCATGGTGGTTATCTAGGTCGATAGGGCCAATTCTAGGGTCAGCAATCACAGCAGTAGAGGGCTTATAATATTTGTGGAGATCCAAGGCACCTTTCTAGATTTTCCCCCAGGTCATACGGCGGTATGCCACAGTAGATTTCTCGTGTCATGGTTCTGGCACTGGTTGCTTCACCGCCCATTCAGCTATCTAGAGGTGGGGGTCAGGCTGCCAGAGGTAGAGGTCAGGCCATTAGAGATGAAGGCCAACCAGCTAGAGGGTGTCTAAGAGGCGGAGATTAGAGCGGTGAGGCCCAACCCCATTTTTATGCATTCCTAGCTAGACCTGAGACCGATTCATCTGAATCATCATAGGTTTTGTTCCAGTTTGCCATAGAGATGCTTCAGTGCTATTTGATTCGGGCTCTACTTATTCCTATGTGTCATCCTATCTTGCTTCATAGATGAGTATGCCTCGTGATTCTTTGAGTGCTCCTGTATATGTGTCCATGCCTGTGGGAGACTATATTGTTGTAGATCGTGTTTATCACTCGTGTGTGATTTCTGTTGGGAGTCTTCAGACTAGTGTAGATCTTCTACTTCTTGATTTGGTGGACTTTGATGTTATTTTGGGCATGGATTTTGTCATGACCCAAAATCCACTATAGGCGATGATGGCGCCCAACATCGCCGTTAGGCAAGCCAACACTTAATTATTCATTTCATCATTTTTAAAATCACAAATAATTCTTTGATAACAAGGTTAGTGCATTAAAATAAATCGTAGTTACGTACAGGTAAAATAATAAGTGAAACTAAATCGGTGTAAAACAATCCATAACAAATTCTACTTACCCCCAAAATCTGGTGTCACAAGTGCATGAGCATTTACTAAGGAGTACAATAATAATACAACCTCTGTCCGGGATGTAAATAAGACAGGATAAAGTAAATGGTACGATGGAGACTTTGTTGGCAGCGATACGTAGCCTGGACTACAGTTCACCATAAAGTCTCCTCAGCACCTGCGCCTACCCGCCAAAATGACCACCAATTGAATGCACATTTAGTGCATAAGTGTAGTTTGAGTACGTAAATCAACGCGTACCCAGTAAATATCTAGCCTAACCCCGGTGAAGTAGTGATGAGGGGTCGACATCGACACTTAGTAGAGGTCCAGCAAAGCAATATAATAAATCATAAGCAGATGTGAAACACACAAGAATAATGGGTAAATCTGTAAGTTACCTAGTCTTCCAAATACTTCTTTTAAAGTATGAATTTCTCAATCTTGTATTCTACCTCAACAACTCAGATGTATCAAGTACCAGTAACAAAAGGATAAGAAGTACCATATAAAATGTCGGGCATCAGTGGAAAGATAATCTCGTGAGTGTTCGGACTGCCAGCGATATAATGCACGATTATGCGGAGGTTGTTCGGCCCGATCCAGGATAATGTGTACACTGCCGAGGGTCGAGCGACATGAATCATTGATGCATCTATTATACTGCCGAGGCATTCGGCCCGCTCCACAAGAAAGGAACGAACTTATAGAATTACGAGACACGTGCTTACAATACAGTACATGAGCGTAAAGTAAATATAACCTTTACCGTTTCTCAAATAACTTGCCAACAACTCAAGGTGATAAGACTCGATATGATATATATATATATATATATATATATATATATATATATATATATATATATATATATATATATATATATATATATATATATTTCTAAATCAATTTTGATTAAAATTCAATTAGTTAAGCCAGCAGAATGAGTTCAAATAATTCAAATATTACATGACAAAGTCCTAAGTCTACCCAGACATAAACATGCTTTAGCTACGTACGGACTCTCGTCACCTTGTGGGTACGTAGCACCCGAAAATAGTAGCACACAACAATTACATCACCTAGGGGTAGTTTCCCCCTCAGAAGGTTAGACAAGAGACTTACCTCGCTTTAAAGTTCCATAACCGGCTCTAGTACCTCTTTAACTTCTCGACTCAAAGCCAAATGATCCGAAACTAGTCAAACAATGTGCAATTCAATCAAAATATACTCCAAAGCTCATGATTAATCAATTTATAATAATTCCCAACTCCGCTCGAAAAGTCAATAAAGTCAACCCCTTGGGCCCACGAGCCCAGATTCCGAGATTTTTGAAGATAAACTTTACTCATAACATTACAAACTCAAATATATATAATTTATTCCCAATTTCATGTCCAAAATCGTGGTAAAAATCCAATATTATCAATTCTAGGTTTCTCCTTAAATTTCCCCCAATTTCCATGAATTTTCATGTTAAAAGCCTTTATAAAATCCAAGTATATAGCTTGTAATAGGGGGAAATAACTTACCTCGAGTTGCTTGATGAAAAACCCTCAAAATAGGTCCTCAAATTCGGCCATCCAAGTGAGAAATGAGAGAAATGAGAGCTAAGTCTCAATTTAAAAGAACCCTTCTGCCCAGTAACTTCTGCACCAGTGGACATCCAGCCGCACCTGCAGCGTCGCTTTTGAGACAAAAAACCTCGCTTCTATGGAGAAGCACTGGAGGCCATCTCTCGCACCTTCAGAAAAATCTTGTTTTGTTCAAAAGCATGTGCGATCCAAATCTTTCGCTTCTGCGCGGCCTTTCACTTCTGTGATTGAGGATTCTGCTTCTGCGTACGTGCAGATGCGCCCAATATTCCGCTCATGCGAAATCCCCCTCCTTCCAGTCTAATTTCGCTTCTACGACCAAGGTGCCGCTTGCACAGATTCGACCGAAAACTCCACGCCTACGATCCTCTGCTCCACGCTCCTGTTGCGCTCATGCGCATCGTCTGCCGCACCTGCGCCTAAATTTCCGCAGGTGCGGTTGCACCAGAACTTGGCCAAAACCAGCATGTCCTAAATTCCAAGTTTCAATCCGTTTCAGACCCGAGGCTCCCAGGACCCCATCCATACATACCAACCAGTCTCAAAACATAACACGAACCTAATCGAGGTCTCAAATCATACCAAAAAACATCAAAACTGTGAATCAACGATCAAAACCTTTCTTTAAACTTTCAAAATTCGACGAACGCGTCCGAATCATATCAAAATATTCCAGAATGATGCCAAACTTTGTGCACAATTCATAAATCACAATACGAACCTATCCCAAGGCTTGGAACCCTGAACGAACATTGATAACACCAAAATTCGCTTCAAATCAAACTTAAGAAATTATTAAACTTTCAAGGGGCAACCTTCCACAATAGGTGCTAAAATTCTCCCGGACCACCCAAAACTCAACTCGAACATACACTCAAGTCTGAAATCATCATATGAATCTGTTGGAACCTCCAAATCCCGATTCCGAGGTTGTTTACTTAAAATTCAACTCTCCCAACTTAAAACTTCCAAACTGAGAATTTTTCTTTCGAAACCATTGTGAACTTCCCTAAATTTGATTTCGACCACGCGTACAAGTCATAAAACATGAAGTAAAGCTACTCGAGGCCTCAAACCAGGGAACGACGCGCTAGATCTCAAAACAACCGGTGTCATTATAGGTTGGTTGTCACCTTATCATGCTATATTGGACTGTCACGCCAAGGCGGTGACCTTATCCATGCTAGGGTTGCTATGATTAGAGTGGAAGGAGACTCCTGGACATTCTACCAACAGGGTTATTTCTTATGTGAATGCTCGGCGTATCGTCGAGAAGGGATGTCTAGTATATTTGGCATATAGTGGTGATTATAGCGCAGAGGTTCCTTCCATGGATTCAGTACTAGTTGTGTGTGAGTTTCCAGAGGTATTTCTAGTGGATTTATGGGGATTACACCCAACAGAGGTATCAACTTCTATATTGACTTGGCTCTGGGCACTCAGATCATTCTATTGCACCATACCGTAGGGCTCCGCTTGAGTTGATGGAATTAAAGAAGTAGTTCAGGATTTTCTTGATGAAGGATTCATTAGACCCAGTTTCTTGATTGGGGTGCGCCAGTGTTGTTCGTAAAGAAGAAGGATGGTTCGATAAGGATGTGTAAATATTATTGGCAGTTGAACAAAGTTACCATCAAGAACAAGTATCAGTTGCCGAGGATTGATGATTTATTTGATCAGCTTTAGGGTGCCAAAGTGTTTTTAAAGATTGATTTGAGATCTGGCTACCATCAGTTGAAGATTAGTGCATCAGATGTCCCTAAGGCAGCTTTTTGAACTCGGTATGGGTATTACGAGTTCCTAATGATGTCATTCGAGTTGACAAATGCCTCGACAACATTTATAGATTTGATGAATCGGGTATTTAAGACTTATTTGAATTTTTTTGCGATCGTCTTCATTGATGATAACATGAGCAACATCTTCGGGTTGTTCTTCAGACTTTGGAGATAGTCAATTATATGTCAAGTTTTTAAAGTGTGAGATTTTGTTGGACTCGGTTGCCTTTTTGGGGAATGTTGTATCTGCCAAGGGCATTAAAGTGGATTCTAAGAAGATTGAGGCAGTTCAAAACTGTCCTACACCTACTTCAGCTACAGAGATTCGGAGCTTCCTGGGTTTGGTTAGTTATTATCACTGGTTCGTGGAGGGGTTTTCATCTATTGCAGCCCCATTAACTAGATTGACCTAGAAGGGTGCCCCATTAAGGTGGTCTGATGAGTGTGAGTTGAACTTTCAATAGCTCAATACTGCTTTGATTACATCCCCAGTGTTGGTGTTTCCTACAGGTTCAGGATCCTACACTTTGTATTGTGATGCATCGCGTATTGGTCTTGGTGCACTATTGATGCAGGATGGCGGAGTGATTGAATATGCATCTCGGCAGTTTAAGGTTCATGAGAAGAATTACCCTGTTCATGGCTTAGATTTGGCAGCTATTTTTCATGCATTGAAGATTTGGAGGCATCACCTCTATGGCGTGTCGTATGAGGTATTCACAGATCATCGGAGTCTATATGTAAAGCCCCGTAAAATATTTTCCTAAAAAATAGGGTTTCATGGTGCTGAGGTAGGCGTAGGTGGTAGTGATAGTAAAGATTCTTAGCTCGCAGCGATATGGAATTTTTGGGTTGAACAGTGCGATGGGGTGTTGAAGAAAAATGTTTGAAAGAATAGGGCATTTATGTGGCCCATAATGCGGCCGCATAATCACTCTGTGGGCCACAGAATGGTCGTAGAGTGAGACAGTCATTTGGTCCATTTTTTGATGCTATTTTTTCGGCCCATTATGTGACCACAAAACTATTTCGCGGACCGCACTCTGATCGCGTATCAATCTTTGAAATCTTACGAATGGAGGTTCTACAGTATATTATGTCACCGACAACAAATCTGCAGAACGCATAACGGTCGGAGAGTGGGAGAGGCCAACCCAGATCCGGAGGGCCATTTCGCGGATCGCAAAAGCATTTCACGGTGGCATATGTGACCACAGATCCCGTTTTAGAGCTTCATTTTTGGGTTTTTATAACCCAACCCCCTTTTCATAAAACACTATTAGGGGGTCATTCTAAAAAGAAAAACCTTCCTTTTAGAGAGAGGGGAAGGTCTTCTAGAGTGAGAAGAGGAATTCTAAGTCTTTTGTTCATCAATATTTGCTCAAACCTTGAAGATTTCTCTAGGGTGACTTACAAGGATTTCAACCAAAAGGTAAGATTCTACTCCCTAGCCTTCAATTTCGAGATTTAACTGAAAATAGGTAACAAACCAAAAAATTCTTGGGTGTGGGATTTGTTCATTTTGCATTCATCTACTATCTAGGGTTGTGGGATGATTGTTGAGCCCAATTGGGTAGATTTTGGGTAATGAAATAGGAGAATCAACCGTAGGAGGACCTTGAGATCACAATGGCCACCTAGTGTTTGATAAAATGCTCAAATGAGCTAGAATCATGAACTCCTTCCCAATTCATGTTCAATTTTTCTATATCTCTAAATAGATAAAAGTTGCTAGGATTCTGGAACTGTGTACTGAATTAAGTAAAATCTCAAAGTGAGGTATGATGGCTAAACTCTTCTTCAAGAATTTAACCCCACATCACACTTATAAATTCTAAGATGTTTACTATAAGTCAATTATTCTGAATGAGCTTTGTGACAAAATACATCTTCGATTCGTGATCAAATGATCTTATTATACTGTGTTATTGATTAAGGACGTGTTCCAACTACGGATAGTGTATCTACATGTTATAATTCCAAGTCATGTTTCATATGAAAATTATTATGCCAAACTGCGTAGAGATTGTAATTGGTATTGTTGTTACACCCCCACTCGCACATATTGAGGTGAGGCGGCAAGGTCGCTTTTATGAATTGATATAATTGTTACACCTCTACCCGCACATATTGGGGTAAGGCGGCAGAGCCGCTCTGTGTAAGTATTGGTATTGTTTTTACACCTCCACCCGCACATATTGGGGTGAGGTGGCAAGGCCACTTTGTGTAAGTATTGGTATCGTGATGCACCTCCACCCGCATTCATTGGGGTGAGGCAGCGAGGCCACTTTGTGTAAAGATGGGTACAGAGGTTCTCATCTTAAAATTTATTAGAGACTTCAGATTCCCAAGTGGAAGTGGGAGCGTATGGGTCATTGAGTATAGGTTGACCAAGTCAGCGCACTTCATTCCGGTGGAATCAACTTATTCTTCAGAGTGGCCGGATGGAATCTATATCTGCGAGATTTTTCATCTTTATGGTGTGCCGGTGTCCATTATTTTTAACAGGGTAAGCAGTTCACATCACATTTCTGGAGGGCCATACAACATAAGTTAGGCACACGGGTTGAGTTGATTACAACATTTCACCCCCAAATGGATGGACAACCCGAGTGCACCATTCAAATATTGAAGGATATACTTCGCACTTGTGTTATCGATTTCGGGGCTTCTTGGGATCAGTTCTTGCCGCTTGCGGAGTTTGTCTACAACAACATCTACCAATCGAGTATTCAGATGCTCCTTATTATGCCTTATATGGGAGGCGGTGTCGTTCGCCAGTTGGTTGGTTTGAGCGGGGAGAGGCTTAGTTGTTGGGTACCTATTTGGTTCAGGATGCCTTGGAAAAGGTCAAGATGATTCAGGATCGACTTCGTACAAGATAGTCTAGGCAAAAGAGTTATGCCGATTGGAGAGTTCGTGATGTTGCTTCATGGTTGGAGAGAGTGTTTTGCATTCATGTTATTTCTAGTAACAATGGTGTTGATTTTATTACATGGCATACAAGATTAGGTCACATAGGGCAGGATCGAATGAATAGATTGGCTAAGGAAGGACATTTAGGTTCTTTCTCTAGAATTGAAATGCCAACTTGTGAAAATTGTCTTGCCGGAAAGATTACACGTAAATCATTTGTAAAGGCTAAGAGAGCTGAATTTCCATTGCAATTAATCCATTTTGATATCTGTGGTCCAATGAATGTGAGGGCTAGGTTTGGTGCTTTATATTTCATTACATTTATTGACGATTTCACGTGCTTTAGTTATGTCTATTTGATTTCTCATAAATCTGAAGCACTAGAGTGCTTTAAAAAATATTTGAATGAAGTTGAGAATAAATTAGATAAAAGGATTAAGACCGTAAGAATCGATAGAGGGCGTGAATATCTAGCATATCAGTTTGAAGAATTGTGTAATGAAAAGGGCATCACCAGACATTTAACTATTCCTTACACACCTCAACAAAATGGTGTAGCAGAAAGAAAGAATAGAACACCGTCGGATATGATAAGGTCCATGATGGCACAAACAAATTTACCTATCTTATCTTGGGGAGATGCCTTATTGACTGCAACATACATATTGAACAAAGTGCCTTCTAAATAGTTTCTTCCACCCCTTATGAACTATGGACTGGTCATAAACCAAACTTAAATAATTTATGACCTTGGGGTTGTGATGCGTATGTAAAAGATTATTTTAGCATGTTTGGAAAATTAGGTCCAAAGGCAAGAAATGTATCTTCATAAGATATTCAGAATACTCCAAAGAATACTTATGAGATTGAAGATTACATTTTCTTGGTGTCTCCCATAAAAATGGATGAGCCAAAGTCTGTGACTAAGGCTTTATCGAGCCCTAAAAAATATGAGTGGATGAAAGCAATGAAACAAGAATTGGAGTCCATGAAAACCAACAAAGTCTGGGATCTAGTTGACCTTCCGCCTGGATGAAGAGCCATTGAGAACAAATGGGTTCTCAAAGTTAAACGCAAAGAGGATGGGGTCAATAGAAAGATACAGGGCACGATTGGTGGCAAAAGACTTTACTCAAGAAGTTGGAATAGATTATGAAGAAACATTTTTACCAGTTGTGAAATTTACCTCAATTCGCTTACTTTTGGCTATTGTTGCACGTTTGGATTTGGAATTACATAAAATGGACGTGAAGAAAACTTTGCTCAATGGAGAACTAAACGAAAAAATCTACATGGAACAACCTATAGGCTTCATTGTTAAAAGGTCAAGAAAAGAAGGTCTGTAAATTGAAAAGATCTATTTCTGGTCTGAAGCAATCTTCAAGGCAATGGTAATTGAGATTTCACAAGGAGGTGACCTCGTATGCTTTCACCATGATCAGTGAAGACCATTGTATTTATGTGAAGAAATCCAATGGGATATTTGTAATTCTTTCTCTTTACGTGATTGATATTTTATTGGCCGGAAATAATTTGGAGTATTTGAAAACTATCAAGTCATGGCTTTCAAAGTCATTTGACATGAAAGATATGGGTGAAGGAGGCTATATCCTTGGAGTTAAGATCCAAAGAGACTGTTCCAAAAAGTTATTGATTATATCTCAAGAAACTTATATAAAGAAAATTTTGGAGCGTTTTCGCATGAATAGTTGCAAATCCATGGATATCCCTATAGCGAGAGGTGAAACTTTAAGCCTTGAAATGTGTCCCATGACTAAAAATAAAAAGGAAGACAGTCTCGATTTTCGTATTTAAGTGTTGTCAGGAGCTTGATGTACGCTATGATCTGTACTCGCCCAGACGTTTGTTATGACGTAGGTCTGGTAAGTAGGTATCAATCTCTGGTAGAGATCATTGGAAAGCTGTGAAGAGAATTTTCAGATACCTGAAGGGAACTGCAAATTATTCACTATGTTATAGTGAAAATAATTTATATTTTAGAGGATATACAGATGTTGATTGGGCTGGTGAATGGAATGATAGAAAATCAACATCCAGTTATGCTTTCTTATTTATTGGAGGTGCTATATCATGGATAGTAAGAAACAAACCTGTACAACCCTTTCAACGATGGAAGCTGAGTTCGTGGCTTGTGCGTTTGCAGTACAAAAAGTTGTTTGATTAAAGAGATTCTTTGAACATTTGGATATTACAAAGAACTCTCAAAGTCCGATGACTCTATATTGTGATAGTCAAGCGGCTATTTCATACACAAAAGTTCTTAAGTATCACAGTAAGACCAAACACATTGACATCAAATATAACTTTGTGAGAGACATGGTAGCAAGTAGAGACATAAATTTACAGTACATTCCTACGCAGAGTATGATAGCTGATCCTTTTACAAATGCGATATCTAGAGACCTGTTTGAGAAATATGTTATAGCTCTAGAAAGGATATGAACATATTTATGTATTTTAAAATGACTTTAGTATTATAATATACTCATCAGTATTTGACTCTTGAATTTATGCTTATATCTCGTATGCATGTGATGATCTATTGTTGATAAAGTGTGTCGAACAGTCGCAAGATTGGCTCTCCCACACGATCAATCGCCTTTTACGTTATGAATCATGAAGAGATGATATCTTATAGAACCTTGGATAATGCGAGGTTATATTTACTTGTAGAGGTCGGTCTTGACAACTAGTCACACTTACGAATTTCACTATTCAATTATGACTTCCTTTGTAAGCCAGATGCGAGTTTCTCTAAGAAGATGGTTTGAGGATTATTGAAGTGAGAAATTCGGGTTAGACATTAGGAGGTGTCTAGACCAAAATCTGAACTGTGTTGAATGATTAAATAAGACACACGCGCCAATATAAGGTGAGAATACCGCAACATGTGTTTCATACCAAGTGTGTGTTCGCCCAATGGGATAATAGAAGAATGAATCGCTGCTTCTCTATTGTGTGAGATCCCAAAGAAGTTAAATTAACTTTTATTGGAATACCCTTTGACCTTTTACTGTTTCTTGAAATGATAATCGATGTTGCTACTTTAGCATGTCATTAATTGCCATGAGTGATTCGACAATGCAGTGCATGTCTAAGAAATCAATTGATTTGGAATGAAAATATTCGAGTAGAAACGGAAGGCGACTAAAGTTTAGTAATTTAACTTGTATTCATAGGTCGACCTTTACACTTACCATAAGGGTATTGGGTGTAATTGTGAATACAATCTTATATGAGAACTCGAGTTTTCCTCTTTCGAGGATGAGGGATCAAATAAGTAGCTACTTGAATAGCAAATAATATCTGGGGTATTGCGAGTAATAATAAGATCCCCGTGGTAGTAGTAAATCCTTTCCGCATATGATTAGATTTCTACATGGAGCTGTTAAGAAACCTTAAAGGGTTTAAGAATATTATAGCTCTTAATGCTCTTAGGTCGCTCGAACTATTTGCTAGTATGAATTATGTGTGTTATTTCCATGGTACTAGCTTGGATCTAGTCCACCACGTGCGAAGTGGGAGCCCAATCCAATGGTTAACGAATCAGAAAACGCGATTTGAAGTTGGCTGGTTGGAATAAAAATCTGCAATAAAACGAATACTTTTCTTCTCTCTTCTCTCTTAATGAAAACTCTCTCAAAAACCACTCTTATGTGCTTAAGTCTTTCAAAGACTTATACCAATGAGCATAGAATAATTCTCCAAGGTTGTCCTATTTGTAGATAATAAGTGGTACTTTCTCTTAAAGCCAAAACCAACTCTAAATAGGAAAAAATACCAAATCCAATTCCGAATAGGAATTGAAACCAAAAGAGAATAGGATTAGGTCATTGAGCCTTTAGCTGGACAACATGGGCATGTGCCCAACAAACTCCCCCTTAAGCCAAGGGGCCAAATGTGTCTTCAAGTAGAGGAACTATTGACAGGCTTCATGCCTGCCAATTTTCTGCAAAATTCATGTTTATCTACAAGCGTAACTATGAAGTCCTCGGACTGCTCCATATAAATCCCCTCATCTAAATCATTATGAAGAAAAGCGGTCTTCACATTCATCTGTTCAACCTCTAAATCTAGACTCGCGGCTAAGTCTAGAACCACACGAATATAAGACATATTCACAACAGGGGAGAAAATTTCATCAAAGACAACTCCCTTCTTCTGACCAAAACCTTTAACAACTAGCCTCGCCTTGTATCTAGGCGCAGAGGTATGGTTATCTTGCTTTATTCTGAATATCCATTTGTTAGATAAATCTCTCTTAGCTTTCCGCAATTTCACTAACTCATATGTGCCATTCTCATGGAGTAACTTCATCTCATCTTCTATGGCTTCAATCCACTGATCTTTGTGAATATCTTGCATGGCTTCATCATAATTCTCAGGTTCTCCCATGTCAGTTAAAAGTACATACTCATCAGGAGGATAGCGCATGGATGTTTGTTTCTCCCCTGTAGATCTTCTAAGAGAGGTTTCAGGAGCATTCGAAGTAGTTACCTGAGAAGGAATTGGTTGCTGATCAACCACAACTTCATCAACTAGAGCATCCATAACATCTACACCATGATGATCATTTTGATCTTGATCACTATCTTCATTATTGTCTTGGGTTCCTTCATGTGCAATAGGTGTCTTAGCAATTTAAACTGGATCAATATCAACTAAGCTCTCATTACTCTGAGAATCTATCTTCTTAGCTTTGTCAATATCTTCAATAGTCTGGTCTTCAAAGAATATTTCATCACGACTTCTAATAAATTTATTGTCAATTGGATCGTAAAAACGATATCCAAACTCATCTTGACCATAACCGATAAAGATGCACTGCTTAAGTTTGACATCCAATTTTGATCTCTCATCTTTAGGAACATGCACACAAGCTTTACACCCAAAAACTCTCAGGTGATCATAAGAAACATCTTTGGCAAACAAAACTTTGTCTCGGACATCACCATTCAAAGCAACAGCAGGAGACAAATTGATAACATAGGTAACAGTGTTAAATGCTTCCGCCCAAAATGTATTTGGAATTTTAGCTTCTGAAAGCAAGCATCTAACTCTCTCAACTAGAGTTCTATTCATCCTCTCTGCCAAACCATTCAATTGAGGCATCTTGGGTGGAGTTTTCTGATGACGAATTCCTTGTTCCTTACAATAGTTATCAAAGGGACCACAATATTCACCACCATTGTCAGTGGGAATACATTTTAATTTCTTCCCCGTTTGTCTCTCAGCTAAGGCCTGAAATTCCTTAAACACACCAAGTGCTTGATCTTTAGATTTCAAAGAATACACCCAGAGCTTACGAGAATGATCATCAATGGAGGTCACAAAGTAAAGTGCACCACCTTTTAACTTTACTTTAAAAGGACCACACAAATCGGAGTGTACTAGCTCCAATAAATCGAGCTTTCTTGAAGAAGGATGGCTATGAAAGGAAACCCTTTTCTATTTCCCAGATAAACAATGAATACACCTTTTCAGCTTTGCTTGTTTCATTCCAGAAAGCAAACTTTTCTTAGCCAAACATGTAATCCCCCTCTCACTCACATGACTCAATCTTCTATGCCACAATTCCGATAAAGTGTCAATTTATACCAGATTTATGGAGTCATTAAGAATAGAGCCATGCGTCACATATAAATGACCAGACTTGACTCCTCGAGCCACTACTAACGAGACCTTGGTGAGCTTCCATTGGCCATTAAAGAGGGCGTTATGGTAACCTTCATCGTCTAATCTTTCTACGGAGATCAAATTGAAAGGAAAGTCTGGAGCATGCTGACATCTTGAAGAACTAACGTTGAACCATTATTAGTTTTCAAACAAACTGTACCAACACCAAACACCTTAACTTCAATGGCATTTCCCATCTTTAACACTCCAGAATCAACATGAGTATAAGATGAGAAAAAATCTTTTCTTGGTGTGACATGTGAGGTATTTCCAGAATCTACTATCCAGCTCGTCTCATGGGATATCAAATTGATGATATTTTCATCATAAGCAAAAAGAAGGTCATCTCGAACAATAGTAGCAACATTGTTCTTTTTATTTTCAATTTTCTTTCCTTCTCTAATGTCTTGCAACCGCTTGTGGAAAAACCTTTTGATGTGTCATTTCTTGTCAAAATGGTTACATGTAACATTATAGTATTTGGACCTTGACTTACTTCTACTTTTACCTCTATTCCTTGAGCCTCTTGTTTTATCTTTTCCCCGGTCTTCTGTAACCAAGATATCTGCTTATGAGGACGAACCCTGAGATTTTCTTCTTACTTCCTCGTTCAACACACCACTCTTGGCATATTCCATGGTTACCTTACCTCCAGGAGCTGAATTTGTCAAAGAAACACGAAGAGTTTCCCAAGAGTCTGGCAGAGTATTAAGAAGCCAAAGTCCTTGTATCTCATCATCAAAATTAACTCCCATTCCAGACAGCTGATCAAGGACGCCCTGAAAATCATTTATGTGATCAAGGATAGGGTTGTCTTCCTTGTATTTAAAGGTCATCAATTGCTTTAGCAGGAACAACTTGTTATTCCCAGTTTTTGAAGCATAAAGAGTCTCTAGCTTTTTTCACAATGATCTCGCATGTGTCTCATTCACAATATGGTTGCAAACATTATCTTCAACCCATTGTCGTATATATCCACATACTTGTTGGTGCTCTAAATCCCAATCTTCATCAAATATACTCTCAGGTTTATGAGCTGCAAAAACGGGTAGATGCATCTTCTTCACGAACAACAAATCTTTCATCTTACTTCTCCAAATATTATAATTTCTCCCATTTAAACATACCATCTTTCTAATATTCGCCTCCATTTGGTAACAACTTGGATAAATAACCAAGGCTCTGATACCACTTTTATGTCGAGGAAGAGGCAACCCTGAAAATAAATAAGATAAAGAACACCAAATTTTAACGTGAAAAACCCTTCAAATCGAAGGTAAAAACTACGGGATCACAAAAATCCAAAAAAATTCAATATAATAATAAGAGGGTTACAAAAGTTCTCCAAATTAGCTACACAACACGTGTCAAACACGGAGCAACAATAGCAACAAAAAATCAATTGAAGAAAGAGGAGAATCCACAAAAATGAAGCTGCTATTGGAGGCTCTAAATAAGATGCTACGAGTCTCCAAATCCGATCTCCGCCGTTCAAAGCTAAAATTAGGATTTTAAGAACACTCAGTCAAAGTTTCTGTCCGATCCAACGGTTAACGAATTGGAAAACGATATTTGAAGTTGGCTGGTCGGAATAAAAATCTGCAGTAAAACGAATATTTTTCTTATCTCTTCTTTCTTGATGAAAGCTCTCTAAAAACCCACTCTTATATGCTCAAGTCTTTCAAAGACTTGTACCAATGAGCATAGAATAATTTTCCAAGGTTGTCCTATTTATAGATAATGAGTGGTGCTTTCTCTTAAAGCCAAAATCGACTCTAAATAGAAATAAATATCGAATCTAATTCCGAATAGGAATTGAAACCAAAAGTTAATAGGATTAGGCCATTAGGTCTTTGGCTGGACAACATGGGCATGTGCCCAACACTGTCTATATCATAATCCTACATGTGAATGACATAAATTACTAATACTTCAAGATTAATAAAATTGAGTTGTTATTGTCTTAAAACGAATCTTTTAAGATGAAAGATTACAATAAGATATGTAAATTTTACTAATACCTGAAGTAATTAATAAATGGCTTATATGTACGAGCTAAAAGTAACTCCTATTGTTTTTTCCATCGAGTGTGACGCTGCTAAACTCGTTTATATCGATAAAATGTCCACTTAAAATATAACATGATCGCTCTTTATTAGCTTATGGAGTTAACTCAGATCTCCCAAATAAGGAAATTGGATGGATTTGATAGAAGAACCTTTTATTTCTAGGAAGGAACAGATTACTTAGAAACTCACTCTTAGTCAGGCCCGAAGCCTGGGGCAGATCTAGTAAGGAGATAAGAGATGGCACGCCACCTACCCACCTCATTCAGGACCATGTATATATGGGGTAAACATAAAAAAATATAATACGCATATAAATAAAATTGTTTACCCTAAAAATTGGATAACAATTAAATTTATATTGTGACTTTAAGGATATGTGGTTGCATTCAAAACAAATTGATAAATATGAAGATAAAGAACATAATTAAATTATGAGTAAAGCAAACCAGTGTTCAAACAAAACTCAGCCCTCGAGTCGAAGTACTCTCGAACTGATAGGTGCAAGAACAGTTAGAAATAGTATCTGTGCATAATTATGCTTACAAATGATTAGAACTCCCCTTTATATAGTAGAAGAATTCTACTTATGGTACAACTCTAATTACGGAATGAAATCCCATGAATAGCTAATTAATTCTTTTGAATTGTCGCTGTAAATCTTATAAATAAGCCCTCTCCTCATTGATTCAAATTTTATTTTCACTTTCTTCCTAATCTTCAAAGTTTTTATTTCTCCTAAGTTCTTTCCTTCTACAACTCTTCAAGTTGCGCCATTAACCTTTTCTCAAACATCAAGTCTTACTACCTTCTTCTTCCTTTGAACCCATACAACAAATGGAAAAACATCAAAAACGGTACCACAAAAGGAAGGTGCCTCTTCGTCCCAGTCGGCCGATGATAAAACTCCGGTGGAATCGCGCCCTGAGGAGTGTGTTCCCCGCGGATGCATCCTAAACTCTAATTTCAAAGTTGAGAGAGCTTCCTCGGTCCCTGGCCGGTGCGAGCCAGTATCGAGGTATATATGCTTGATAACTGAGGGTACCTCGAGCAGTTAAAGAAAGACTGCAATTGTGGAGTAAAAAGGTGGTGATCCCGACCCCCGAAGAGGACATAACTACCCATGTGGAAGGGTTTCTAAGTGTTAACACTTACCCTTTCACACTGGGCCCCCTCGACCCCGTCATTGTCAGCTTCTGTCGCCAATACCAAATAACCTTGGTCGAAATCCATCCTTCCTTTTGGTGAATAGTCATCCTGCTCCATTTTTTCTCGAGCAAAGTCGAGGGGATGACCTTCACTATCGAACACCTCATTAGACTGTACAGCCCCTGTCTCTATCGAGGCGAGTTGATTAAACTCCAGCGCCGAGCCACCAAGGTGTTGTTCTCGAGCATCGACGAGGAAAAAGATCGAGGTTGGATAGGAAGGTTCATTCGAGTGAGGACCTTCGACCTAATCTCAGCAGAGAAGACGCCATTTCCTGAGAAATGGAACATGAAGCGTAAGTATCATCTCGCTGCTAGTTTCCGTTATTTCATTCCTTTGCCTTTTCTTATTTATGTCTTCTTTTATGACGCAACGACTGCTTGGATTCCCCGTGCAATCCCTGATCTCAAGAGCTGGGTTCGGGACCTCGCCTCGACCTCCACTTACGCTGAGCACTGTTGGCGCGATTTAGCAAAAGGCCGATGGGAGGCCAAGAATCATGGTAAGCTCCCTTTTAACATATCTTATGATTCGATCATAATATTCGTTTATACTTATTTGATTTTCTTGTGTGTAGGCATGGGAAACGATATGGTTATGAGGCCCCCGACTGGCGAGGAAGAGACTCCGGCACCGGTTTCAAAATCAGCAAAGGATAATAAAAGGAAGTGGACCTCGACCTCTTGAGTCGTGAAGCCTAGTAAAAGCCCTCTTCGTAAGCTGAAGACGGACAATGTTGCCCTCCCTGCAGGTGTACTCCAAAAATAAAGGGAGGAATAAGAAGAAGAAGAAGAAGAAGAAGAAGAAGAAGAAGACGGCTCCGTACTGGTAGCCCAAGTGAAGAAAACCATCGAGGCACCAAAGGCCGCTGAATCGGTGGTGGTTGATGATGTCCTTCCCCGAGCTGAGGGGGTCGTGGAGAAGGACTCGGGCACAGTCTCCAAGTCATCTAAGATCGAGGCTGCCCCTCCCTGAAGTGAACAAACGGTGGGCATATCTAATGGGGCCGGTCCCGGAACCCCTCGAATTGGAAAGAATGTCCCAAGTGACTCACCTGGGACAATAGTAATCGGGGACTCGCCTACTCTCCCTGCCTTTTCCGAAGAAGCAATTTGGGACGCTCAAGCTTTGAGGACCCCCGAGGTAGGAGGAGTCTTCGGAGGGGAGGATCCTTTCCAAGATTACTTTGTCGGGGTCGAAGATGCTTCCGACCTTAATGACGCATACAGCCTCTTTGAAGAGGCTTAACAAATCCTGAACCAGGTAAGTTCTAATTCCTTTGTTGATGTTGTATTCCTCCATCTTCTATCTAACTCCCTTTCTTTTACATACAGGCTTTTACCAAGTCCCAGGTTGAACTGAGCCAATATGAGGCCGACCTCCAAAGGCTTTCGGAGGAAAAGAATTCCCTCTAGCTTCTCTGTGGGCAGAAGGATGAGGAGATCAAGGACCTCCAAGCCGAATTTTCTAAAGCTCACAAGGAGCAGACCGATCTGATCGAGCAGGTAATGATACTCTTAAAATCCCATGGGATTGATTCGGGAATGGAAGCTAACGTTTCAATATCACAGCTGCAGCAAAAGATCGAGAGGATCAAGCAGTTTCACGAGAAGGTCGAGCCCAACTATCATCGGTTGAAAGCCAACTCTGAGGCACGAAGGAGAAAAGCTCAGCTCATGCAAGGAAGATAGAGGAGTTCGAAGCTCGGTTGGCTTCCGAACTTGCTAAGGCCACGGCCGAAAAGGCAAACACCGAGGCTGAGAAGATCGTGGCCGTGTACTGGGCCAATGCTGAAGCCGCTCAAGTCCAAGCGAATGAGGCTGCCGAGACTGCTCAAACTCGAGCACACTGGGTGGCTGAACTTACCAAATGCCAATCTCACAGGGAAGCCCTCGAAGAGATCCATGCTTGGGGTTTTGATCTTACCGAGGAGATAAAAAAGGTTAAATAGCATGAAGTCGATGCCAGAGAGTTGGCCTCTTCTGATGACGATGATGGTGGCAGCAAAAGCAGGTTCGAAGATGGAGAGGACCCCGGTGAAGAAGTTGCCCCTGAGAATAGTTAGGAGCCTTTGCATTTTTTCTTTTCTTTATTCTTTTGTGTAGGACCCCGATCGGTATTTTCTAAATACCATAATATATAAAAAATTTCCTTTTTGATCCTTATCTCGACTTTTGCTTTGTGAAGATTCTGAATCGCTTTATGCCTTATGAAAATTTTAATACACTTCATGCCTTGTGAATATTTTTACTCACTTATGCCTTGTGAAAATTTTGTTCGTAAATTCGAAACTTAGGCAACTTGATCGAAGTCAGAATAATATAGTTTTTGTGGTTGAGTGAGTACTTGCTCGAACTCGAAGTAGGAAAACCCTTAGGTTTTAGTTGAGCGAGGATGAATTCTCAAACTCAAAAAATATAACGACACTTAGGCTCTTGAATTGGGACGATATGGCCTCAAACGAGTGGCTTTTTTCCCTTTTCGGCTTAAAAAGTTAATCATATAAAAACTTGTTATGCCTTAGCATGAAATAAATCTGTATCTGTTAGGTTTTTCGGGGTTTAGTGTTATTGAAACCCTTTGATTTTTTCTGCCTTAGTACAATTTTGTTTTGTATAAGATTGTTCGAGGGTCCGAACAACTTGATACCCCTTAGAGTTTTTCGAGGGCTGACATTGTCAAAACGTTTTTGTTATTTTGCCGAGGGAATCCTTTTTAACCAGTTTATAAAATTATTTGAAGGCCTGTTTTCATTATGGAATTCGAACGTCTCCGAACTGTGTTAGTTTGGTCGTAATCTTGGAATTTTCCTTTTTCGGGCTTATTTCTCGATTATACTTTGAACTTATTCGAAGTGTTAGTCCCTGAGTGGGGTGACCTTGTCCTATTATATCGAGGATTGCCTTTTTAAGGTCTTATGGCTTCAAGGTTTGATAATTCGATCATGACAATTTTTGGGTGGCAGTCCCCGAGTATGGGTTTATTGTTTGAACCTTAGTTGCGATCGGCCCTTGAAACAATTTCCGCAATAGATCATAAGTACAAAATTGTAAAGTAGAAATTTCTCTAAGGCGTGGAACATCTGGTAAGGAAAAATAACTTCTTTCAATAGATCATACATGCGTACATGTTTTTCCACTAGGGCTCGAGTAATCTACATGGACACAATTCCTTCGACTGTTTGGCCCCTTACAAAATTTACCTATCGAGACCCTGTTGACACGAGATTTTTCCTTAAAATCATCTGAGGGTGATGCATTTGAGGTTGATTGTAAAGAAGTCTCGGATACTGTTGAATTGCTCTAAGTTAGCACGGACAATTGCTGCCTCGTTAAAAACCTTGCCGGAAAAACCCATTTGGGACAAAAATAGATTGAAGGAAAAACGACTGCAACGCGTGCTTTCAGACCTAAGGACTTTGTGTTTGGAGATAACTTCGATGTCTTCGATCGAACACCTGCAACAAGTTAGTATAAAATATAAATGAAAATGGAGAAGGCCATACATTAACAATAATTTCATTTGAGGAGTGATATGTTCCAATTATTTGGCAATTGTTCGCCGTTAATCGTGCCAAGTTTGTAGGATCCCTTTCCGGTGATATCGAGGACCTGATACGGTCCTTCCCAATTTGGACCGTGTTTTCCTTCATTTGGGTCTCGAGTATTGAGGGTGACTTTTCTCATAACTAAGTCCCCGATTTTAAAATGTCGAAGATTGGCTCTTCGGTTGTAGTAACTTTCGATGCGCTACTTCTTTGCGTCCATTAGAACGAGGGCGGCTTCACGTTTTTCATCTAGAAATTTGAGGCTTGTATTAATAGTCTCGTGATTTGACTTTTCCGTTGTATATCAAAACCTGATGCTAGGTTCCCCGACTTCGACGGGGATCATGGCTTCGACACTGTAAACTAAAAAGAATGGCATTACACCCGTACTGGATTTTGATGTTGTTCGATATGCCCAGAAGACCTCAGTCAATAATTCTCTCTATTTTCCCTTAGCGTCGTTCAATCTTTTATTTAGATTCTGAATGATGGTCTTGTTCATCGATTCGGCTTGACCGTTCCCACTAGGATGATATGGCATCGACAAAATCCTCTTTATTTTATGGTCTTCGAGAATTTTTATTACTTTGCTTCCGATGAATTTCTTTTTATAGTCGTATACGATCTCGGCGGGCATCCGGAACCAGCATAAAATGTGGTCCTAAATGAAGTCTATAACTTTTTTTTTCTCTGACTTTCTCGAAGGCCTGTGCTTCTACCCACTTAGAAAAATAGTAAGTCATAAGTGAAATGAATTTAGCTTTACCTGGTGCCGATGGTAGAGGGCTGACGATATTCATTCCCCATTTCATGAATGGCCATGGGGATAGGATTGAATGGAGTTGTTCTCCGGGTTGGTAGATCATCGGCGCATGTTTTTGGCACTTGTCGCACTTTCAAACGAATTCCTTATTATCCTTTTCCATAGTAGCCCAATAATACCCCGCTCTGATGACTTTGTAAATCAATGATTCGGCACTGGAATGATTTCCAAAAGTGCCATCGTGAATTTCTTGTAGGACATAATCAGTGTCCCCGGGACCCAAACATATTGCCAACGGTCCATCGAACATCCTTCTATATAGTGTCCCATCTTCGGCCAATGTGGATCATGCGACCTTTGTTCATAGAGTCCTCAATTCCTTAGGATTCGATGGAAGTTTCCCATTTTTTAGATAATCGATATATTTATTCCTCCAATCTCAGACTAGGCTCGTGGAATTTATTTCGGCATGGCCTTCTTCAATCACTGATTTTGAAAGTTGTACAACTGTCCCCGAGCTAATTTCGTCGTCTTCGACCGATGACCCCAAATTTGCAAGGGCATCGGCCTTACTGTTTTGTTCTCGAGGTACATGTTGTAGGATCCATTATTTAAACCGATGTGGTGTTACCTATAATTTGTCCAAGTACCTCTGCAGTCAATCTTCTTGAACCTCGAAGGTTCTGTTGACTTGGTTTACCACAAATAGGGAGTCGCATTTGGCCTCGATGACCTCTGCTCCCAAGCTTTTAGCTATCTCGAGACCTGTAATCATGGCCTCATACTCGACCTCATTGTTAGTTAACTTAGATGTTTTGATAGATTGTCTAATTGTGTTTCCCTTGGGCGGCTTCAAAACGATGCCTAGCCCGGACCCCTTCACGTTGGAAGCAACATCTGTGAAAAGGGTCCATACCCCTGATGATGTACCCATTTTTAATAAAAGTTCCTTCTCGACTTTAGGTATGAGGGCTGGCGTAAAGTCGGCCATGAAGTCTGCTAAGATTTGAGACTTGATGGTCGTTCAGGGTTGATACTCGATATCATATCCACTGATTTCGATGGCCCATTTGGCCAATCGGCCCGAGATTTTGGGCTTACGCAAAACATTGCAAATAGCGTAAGTGGTCACCACAAAAATGGGATGACATTGAAAATATAATTTTAATTTCCTAGAGACGCTTATTAGAGCAAGCGCTAATTTTTCTAAGTGTGGGTACCAGGTCTCGGCCTCACCTAAAGTTCGACTAACATAGTAAATAGGAAATTGCGTACCTTGCGCTTCTCGAACTAGGACCCCATTTACCGTGACTTTCGAGACCGCCAAGTATAAGTAGAGTTGCTCGTCCGCTTTCGGGGTATGGAGAAGTGGTAGGCTCGAGAGGTATCGCTTTAATTCTTCCAATGTCCGTTGGCATTCCGGAGTCCAAGCAAAATTATTCTTCTTCTTGAGCAGCGAGAATAACCTATGACTTCGATCTGAAGACCTCAAGATGAACCGGCCTAGGGAGGCTATCTGCCCCGTTAATCTTTGCACGACCTTAACGTTGTCCACGACTATGATGTCTTTGATTGCTTTGATTTTATCGGTATTGATCTCGGTCCCCCTATTTGACACCATAAAGACGAGGAACTTACCCGAACCGACCCTGAATGCACATTTCTCCGGATTGAGCTTTATGTTATATTTTCTCAATATGTTGAAGGTTTCCTGCAAATGTGTTAAATGGTCCTCTGCGCGCAGGGACTTAACTAGCATATCGTTAATATAGACCTCCATTGATTTACCTATTTGTTCTTCGAACATTCGATTCACTAGGCGTTGGTAAGTAGCACCGACATTTTTTAGCCTAAACGACATCACATTATAACAATAGGTGCCATAATTAGTGATGAACGAAGTCTTTTCCTGATCCTCCGGGTTCATTTGAAATTTGATTGTACCCAGAGTAGGCGTCGAGAAAACTTAGGATCTCGTGGCCGACCGTGGAATCGATCATGGGATCGATATTCGGCAGAGGAAAGAGTCTTTGGCACATGCTTTTGTTTAAATATTTATAGTCCACGCATATTCTAAGTTTGTTCCCCTTTTTAGGGACTACGACTACATTTTCTAACTATTCTAGGTTACTTTACTTCCCGAATGGATCCTATTTTGAGAAGTTTGGTTACCTCGTCCTTGATGAATGTCTGTTTTACCTCGGACTGGGGCCTTCTCTTTTGCTTTACCGGTCTGAATTTCGGATCCAAGCTCAATCGATGTGTTGTGATCTTCGATGGGATCCCTGTCATAACTAAGTGGGACCAAGCAAAACAATCCATATTATCGATAAGAAATTTAATAAGTTTTTCCCTAAGCTCGGGGGTTAAACCCGTGCCAAGGTATACCTTTTGATCGGGCAAGTACTCGATCAGTATGACTTGTTCTAGCTCTTCGATTGTCGATTTGGTGGCATCAGAATCATCGGGGATTATGAAGGATCGAGGGGTTAAGTAGTCGTCGTCCTCGTCCGTTTCCTGTTTCTCCGACTGAGTCGAGGCTGGTGGTTGCGGTTGCTATTTAGCTTCCTGTTTTCCTTTGGTCTCTAATCCCTTCGTTGACGAAAGCGCCGATACTAGTATCACTTCATCGACCGCGAACATTTCCTTTGCATCATGTTGTTCCCCATATACCATTTTTACTCCATCCGGCATCGGGAATTTCAACATTTGGTGAAGGGTTGACGGGACCGCCCTTATGTTGTGGATCCATGGTCTTCCGAGCAGGACGTTATATCTCATATCGCCCTCGATTACATGGAACTTCGTTTCCTGAATAGTCCCAGCTACGTTTACTGGTAAAATGATTTCACCTTTAGTTGTTTCGCTTGCCATGTTGAAACCATTGAGAACCCTAGTTGCAGGTACGATTCGATCCTATAGGCCGAGCTGCTCCACGACCCTCAATCGAATAATATTGGCCGAGCTATCTGGATCAATTAAAACAAGTTTAACCTGAATTTTGTTCATAAGGATAGAAATTACAAAAGCGTCATTGTGGGGTTGTGAGATCCCTTCTGCTTCCTCATCATTGAATGACAAAGTGCCTTCTAGAACATAGCCTCAAGTTCGTTTTTCCCTGGTGATCGATACTTTAGTGCGTTTAAACACGGGCACTTGTGGAATATCGACCCCTCCAACAATCATGTAAATCACGCGTTGTGGTTCTTCCTGCTCGTTTTTTATGTTCGTGTCCCTGTCTCTGAAATGGTTTTTAGCTCGGTCACTCAAGAACTCTTGAAGGTGACCCTCGTTGAATAGACGGGCTACCTCCTCCCTTAGTTGTCTGCAGTCTTCGGTATTGTGACTATGTGTACCATGGTATTTGCATATTTGATTGGGATTTCTTTGGGATGGATCAGTCTCTAGGGTTCTGGTATATCTAGTATCTTTGATTCTCCCAATGGCAGACACAATACCCGATGTGTCGATGCTGAAGTTGTACTCCAATAATCGGGGTGCCTATGTGGGATCGACATGTTTATCGAAACTACTTTTTCTCATGAGCCCTCGAGAGATCTTTCCTCGATCATTTCAGATGGGATTGTGTCCTGGACTGCTATCTCTACGATCTGTGTTTATGGTTGATATCGGTCTCTATTTAACCGAGGTTCTCTGTCGAGTTCCCTCTGATTTCTGCCGACGAGCCTATTCGAATAAACAGAATCGGAAAAGGTCCCCAATTGATCGTCCTCGACCCTGATCTTTGACTGGTACCGATTATGTATATCGGCCGAGGTTACCACCAGATATTCAATTAAATTCTGCTTGAGTTGACGTGATGCTACCGAACTTCGTTCGTTCAAACCTTGCGTAAAGGCTTGAACAACCCAATCATCTGTGACCGGTGGTAATTCCATTCGTTCCATCTGGAATCGAGATATGAAATCCCTCAACATTTTGTTGTCTTTTTGTTTCACCTTGAAGAGGTCTGACTTCCTAGTCGCAACCTTTATCACTCCGGTATGCGCCTTAATGAATGAGTCTGCAACCATGGCGAAAGAATCGATAGAAGTAGGTGGAAGGTTGTGATACCATATCATTGCCCCCTTCGATAGAGTTTCTCCAAATTTCTTCAGCAGAACAGATTCGTTCTCATCATCTTCTAAATCATTTCCTTTTATAGCGCATGTATAAGAGGTGACATGCTCATTTGGATTGGTGGTCCCGTTGTACTTAGGTATTTATGGAATGCGGAATTTATTCGGAATGGACTTCAGAACATCACTTCGGGGGAACGACTTCTGCACAAACTTCTTCTAGTCCACACCTTTTAAAATCGGTGGTGCTCCCGGTATTTGGTCAACCGGGGAGTTGTATGTCTCTACTTTCTTATCATTTGCCTCGATTTTCTTTTCTACCGATTCAATTCATCTAGTTAGCTCCTTGAGCATCTTCATAACAGTGGGGTCAGTCCCCGATTCATTGGCGTTTGACCTTTCCGGTACTGGCTCGGTCCTGTGGACGACTTCTGGTTCGACCCCACTCGGCGTTCGATGTTAATTATGTAGTTATGCTATAGTGGCTTGCTGAGCCTGTAACATTTCGAATATCAATTAGAGGATGACTCCACCATCTCCTCCGCCCTACATACCTCGACAACCAAATTGACCTTCCCTGTGTACGCTACCTTCGAGATCAGTGTCCAAATTTGTATTTAGGGCGACATGTGAACTGACGTCGACGGGATTTGCAATTCGTACTCCCTCGAGGTCATCCTGAGGCACCTCGATCCCTAGGGCGGCTATATTATCATTTCCCCGGTGAAATCCGAGGCCATTGTCACCATGTGTGGGTGTTGTTTGTGAGTTCGACATGTTTTATCCTAGAAAAAAAAAAACACTTACAAGAACAAGGGTAAAGTAGTGTGTGTTATTGGAATCAGTATTAAGCAATCAATATTATCCTTAGCCCACGGTGGGCGCCAAACTGTTTACCCTTAAAATTGGATAACAATTAAACTTATATTGTGGTTTTAAGTATATGTGATTTCACTCAACACCAATTGATAAATATGAAGATAAATGACAGAATTAAATTATGAGTAAAGAAAACTAGTGTTCAAACATAACTCAACCCTCGATCGAAGTACTCTCGAACTGATAGGTGCAAGAACATTTAGAAATAGAACAAGCCGATGAACAATAATGTAAGCGAGAAAGAGAGAATTAAATTGCTTTGATATCTGTGAATAATGATGCTTACAAATGATTAGAACTTCCCTTTATATAGTAGAGGAATTCTACTTATGTACAACTTTAATTACGGAATGAAATCCCATGAATAGCTAATTAACCATTTCTGATTTGATCCGTTCCAAGATTCACGCCACGATATTCGACCAATCACGGATATCTCTCCTTTCTGTTATTGTGCCATTTCCGATCATACTCGATGTCTGTCTCGTTTAGCTCCTATTGCTACTAGCCTCGATCTTGACAGGTATCTCAATTACACACTTGGTATCTTGCCCTCGTGTCTTAGTCTGTTCTGTTACGAAGCTATCCTTCGATGCAAATTACCAGTCTCGATCAAACAGTAAAATCGGGTGGGTCTGGTTTTAACCGTATACAAAAACCAATTGCTATCCGCATTCACAAAAGACCTTTGGGTGCCACTGGCTTTGGGCTAACATTTCCACCTAAGATACATGAGTTTGATACCAGGAGTTAATTTCTGTTATTCAATTTTACACAATTACCTAATAAAGTCATTTATGTTTATTTTATTCGGCCAATAAAATCATTCAGGTTCGTATCAATGTTTTAAAAGGCATTTTCGAGGCGAGTCCCGGGGCGAGTCCTGGGGTGATGCGTACCAAAACCGTCCCGAGGCGATGATGTGGTGCGAAAGTCTCAAGAGGCGTAGGCCCGGGAGTTTAGGACGTACGTCTGGGGGTTTGAGGCGCGTTTTTTAGTGAGGCGTAAACCCCAGAGTTTTTTCAAATTAAAACAAAATTTGTTGAATAAGTCCTTCATGTAGTACCCAAATTCTCAAAAGTCGGCTTGGTAATTACTCAAAAGTTTTAAAAAGGAACTGAAATGTATTAAATTTGAAAGTCAAGAACTTTTTTATTGGTTGAAGCCCTAATTCATGGTCTTTTCAAATTCTTTATCTTGTCCGCTAGTCTGCTAATATCTCCCAAAAGCAATGAATGTTCAATTTTTTTTTTATAAATACAAAGAGAACTTCATTCTCCTTCATAGCAGCAAGGTCAAAGTTCAAATTGCATGTTAATCATCGTTTTTGTTTCTCCATGTAGAAAACTTTAATCTTTTAGACTCAAGTTACATATACTTGTAAGTAGCGTATAATAGATTGTCTTGATTAATTTTTTTGTGGGGATGGAGCGCGCGCGTGTGCGCACACACATATATGTATAGTTTTCTTCAATTTTTATGTAATTTTACCTATTTATAAATATTTACTATAATTATATTATTTTATATAAAATATTTAAAATTAAATACCTACGATCTTACGCCCCGTGCCTCAAGGCTTACGCCTCGCTGAGGCATATATAAAACGTCTCGCCTTACGCCCACGCCTTTTAAACACTAGTTCACATCTTTATCTTATAAAGTAACAATGGCTATAAAACTATTTTAAAAGAAACTTGAAGTAGTTTTGATCATCCATATCATATATAATTATTTAATAACAAAGCATGGACTCCACTTTTAAACAAATATATACAATCCTTACAATTACAACCCATTAACCCACCATCCCGATAAACCCGAACACAGCAAAAAAAAGTTATCAATTTAATATAGTTTAACGCCTGCTGACGTAATTAAAGCAAACATGTAAAAAAAAATAATCTTAAGTCGATTATTTGCTATTAGATTTAAAACTTTAATCTTTGGTTTCTCAATCTCCTTTGGCTTGTATACTTTTCATGGAACATTAATAATTATGTTATCTTATAATTATTAATTTTTTTTTTCTTTTGATTGGTCTGTCAATGTACGCTAAAACGACGAATAAGTTGAACTGAAGACGAAAATAAATTAAATTGAACTCAAAGTGATATGCCACCCGAAACTTGCTGGATCGGATCTGCCTCTGCTCGAAGAACCCAAGTGTAGACTATGGAAGAAGGACAAGAGAATTCGGAATCGACGGACATGATTATATCCTTGCTGATGAGGAAATTTCAACTAGGAAAAAGTTTACACGCAATATGTGTTTTTTTTTTTTTTTTTTTTGAGAATACGAGCATTTTATTTATAAAGACTGAGGTAGTGTAATACTATTACATGTAGCGTTGCCACTTCTACGGATACCCTGGATGGCATCAATATTTTCTAGTTCAGCTAAGCTTTTACAAACATTAAAATATATAGCTCGTATTACAACACCTTTTTTGTCCTCCAACGTTCTGGACTCGACAAAAGTGGTGGAACATTATAACACAATAGGTGTGCTTACACCAAACCACATTAATTAAGTAGGTTAAGTGACAAATTGAACTAATAATATATACTGTACTTTATTAATTTTAATTTATGTGCCGTAGTTTGATTAGACACGAAATTTGAAAAAGAAATAAAAAAATTTAAAATTTGTGATCTTAAATATGTCACGAGATTTTTATGACTATGAAAAAATAATATTAAAGGCAAAATAAAAAATTTAAAATTAAGTTGCTTCCAAATATAGAAAAACTTCATTTTTGAAATGAAACTAATGAAAAATAGCGCCACATAAATGGATCGGAACGAAGGGAAATGCTAAATAATTATAGCTTATTAAAAATACATTTGTGATGTATCCATTAATTTCGTGTAAACATCAGGATGGATAAGTTATTTTTCCAACTCAACATCGCTCATCCAGCTACCCAATATTGGGGGTTAAGAATCTTGAGAAGAATAGACTAAGTATTAATATTAGTATATAATTAATTAACAATCAAAGTATACTACTAATAGAAGATGTGTAGGTAGGTGTAAGCTTGAGGCTCTCTTTGTATATCCCAAGTGTCTCTTAAAGTCGTAAAGGCAAAATAGATTGATCAAGGTTTGAACTATTATAGGCAGGTACCACAGTATCCATTCTTCTTTTTTTTTTATATTTTCTCTTATCAATTTACTCTTTTCCCACTTTCAAGAATTTCATATCATATTTACCAAGAGTTCTTCATGTACAAAGAGTTGTTCACTAGGTTTAGTGAAAGTTTATCTACCCGTTTCAATTCGTTCTCAACCAGGACAGTAATATATGTAGTTTGATTTTTTCTTGATTCTTCTTTCTTTTACCACTTTCAAGAATTTCATATCATAATTAATTACGGACACGAGTGAAGTGCAGGATTGTACATGAAGAAGAGTGAAGAGTACATCACGGTTAAATTAGTTATAACGTATAGTAGGGTCAAGTTTAGTATATTACTTTAGCCCACATAGAGTTATTTTATATTTTGTTTAATTGATGATAGGCCCACATAATCAGTTAGCCTCGTTTGTCTGTAGTGAGTGGGTGAAAGCATATATCTGCTTATTCACCTTCCAAAAAAGCTAATAAGAATTATCCTATATTTTGCCTAGCTTATTTCTTAGTCGTAGCTTCGTTTTCTTTTCTTCAATTTCAATCTTGTATTAGTGGTATCAGAGCAAGATCTTGGCTCTCTAAATCATGGCGACGGAGATATCGAAGGTAATGAATGTCTTACAGAATATGTCTACTGATATGATGAGCTTAAATCAGAGGCAAGAGCAATCGGAAGCTCGGCAGGAGAAAGCCCTTCGAAATCAACATCTAGCTCTGCGAGAACTTCGTGAAGCTGTTAATGGGGGCAAAAGACCAAAAAGGGACAAGGATTCCATCACCGACAGTGAAGAGTTGTACTCGCCGTCTGATACACCGCTGATGTTCGGAGACTCGATTTCACCACTGTCGGCGAGCTCAAGCCTACGCAATCCCATCAGCACTCATTTTATTGCAAAGAACCCTTCCTACCACCTACCCTCTCTCAAATCCCCAATTGACTATGAAATTGATGGGTTTATAGTACCTTAGGTTTATGTTTTGATGATCTAACAAACTTACTAACAAAGAACCAGATAAAGAACCTGATGCACACTTGGTATATAGCTCAATCAACGGACTCAAGCTAATGTTAGCTTTATGACTTCAGAAGATAACGAATCAACTCAGGGACCTGATCCCTTTGGGTTTCCCTGACAACAGTACGAAGTCAACTCTCTACAGCTAGAAAGTGACTGCCTGCACTGTACATGCAAACAGTGCAGCACAGTGCAACAATCACTTCTCATTGGGAAGGACCTTGTACCAACCAAGTGATTACATCATTCAAGTGATGTCATCCAAAGTGTATTAACAAGAAACATTACAACAAAACATTACTTGAATGTTTGTGAATGAACTCAAGCTCTCCAACATCTGATGATCAAGCGTTCAATTCACAAGTGCATCAAAAATAAAGTACAGCACTACTACGGACCAGTTCCTACAACAAGTCTCTTGTATATCCTTAGTTGAGTTGTAACTTTGTTTTTGTTCTACATTGTAATTCCTACTTTGCTTATTTAGAAGCACTAATTAGAAACCTCTGAAAATCATAAACTTTTAGTGTTTGTGTCGTGACTAGAGTTAGTCATGAGTTGAAGTCTTTGTAATAGGTGTATTGCAAAGTGGCTTGTAATAGGTGTATTGCAAGTTAGTGAGGGATTAAGATTCTAATTCCTAGGTTGTAATAAGTTGTAATCTAAAGATTGATCAGTAGTGAAGTTGAAATCCTACCATTGTAGGTCGTGATTTTTGATCCCCTTGAGCAAGGATTTTTCCACGTAAATCCCTTGTGCCATTTACTTATTGTTTCATTAGCTAGTTCTGTGAAAACTATTATAGGACCTGGTCACTATACAATTTGGGGGACTCATATACTCTATCAGAAACCTAATGAACTCTAGATGCAGTATAGTTCATCCCTAATACCCCAATCACAACCAAATACCAATATGGTTAATTTACCCCAGGGAGGAATAGGGCAGGACCATGGGTTTCAATATCAATCCCAATATAAATTTCATGCTCCGATCCACCAGTTATCCAACCTAAATACCCAGTCCACATACCCCAGAAATACTATGGCCCACCCACACAAAATCTCTTTCCAACCCGAGCCAAGTAGATACTTCCCTGCTAACCAGTTTAGCAATCAAGGGATACCTATGGATATGCAAATTTTCTATAGCTCTTATGGCCAATACCCTTCTGCCTACAATACCTGCCCCACTCATTTTGCACCTCCACTTTAGAATCAATCTCCTTTTGACAAACGACTACTGTTTTACCTTACCCAAATACCCCTGCCACTGTAGAATACCAAGCACCACAAAATAACTATCATATTCCCTTGCCTAACATATTATTTACTAAGTATACTAAAATCGAGTTCCGTTTAATGGGGAGGACCTAAGGACTTGTCTATACAAGGTTGAGCAAAGAAAGCAGTTCTTTGATGAGGAAGACATTACCATTCAATAGAAAATGAAACTAGTATCCATGCATTTTGAAGAAGATGCATTACAATGGCATCTTGGCTATATGAGGAGTAAAGGACAATTTTCCATTCCTACTTGGGAGGAGTACCTTTGGGCATTGTGTTACACTTTTGGAGCTGAATAATCACATCCCATGACTGAGTTAGTAAATAGCAAGCATACTTGAAGTGAAGAAATACCAAAGAGCCTTTTACAGTGTGTTGACCGGACTCAACCTCCCTGTAGAACATGCCAATAGCATTTTCTTGAATAACTTGAAACCTGAGCTTAGTAATGCAGTAGGAGTGGGAAATCCATGTATCCTACAATGGGATTACTATCTAGATAGACTTCAAGAGTCCAATGTTCTATCTCAAAGTAAAGCAATCAAGGGTGCCTCAGTAGGGGCTTCTCAGAACAGGGGTGTAAAGGGATATAATCCTAATATTCCCTCTAGAAACATTGTAAACCATACGATGAAGCTTATTACTGCTAGAATGGACAACCCAAGGAGGAGGAGGTTGAGTCAAGTAGAGATGGAGTACAGGAGGTCCAAGGGACCATATTTCTTTTGTGATGACATTTGTACCAGATCATAAGTGTGTGGCTAAAGACAGTTATTTTCATTGGAAATAGATGTGATTGAAGATAATTCCAAGAATAAGGAGATGAAAGATTGGGGGAAGACTTACCGGAAAATTGTACTATATCACTACAAGCTTTGAATTTCTCCATGGGACATAGAACTATAAGACTCAGAGGCTTTGCTGAAAAGAAACCTTTGGAAGTCTTCATAGATTGTGGATCTACACACAACTTCATAGATGAAGAAACAACCAAGAGATTAGGGTGTGAGATACAAAGAATTAAACAACAAATAGCGCAAGTAGCTGATGGGAGAGAGATTCCTACTGAAAAATTGTGCAAGGGGTTCCAATGGCTAATGCAAGAAACCATGTTTACAGATAACTTTCTGATACTCTATAGGGAAGAGTGACTTGGTACAGGAGTAAAATGGTTGTATCCTTAGGAAGATATCAAATTCAATTTCAGAAAGTCGCTAATAGAATTTGAATACCAAGAAAAGATGATCACATTAAAGGAAATTCAACCAAACTTTAAAACTGTGGGTGAAAAATCCTTAGAGAAAATGTCAATCATAAGTTCTCAATTTTTCATGGTTAAAGTAAAGGGAACAGAAGGTTTTGGAATGATTCAGATGGACAAGGAGGAGGAACTTGAGGAAGTAATGGATATGATTGAATAATACAAGGAAATTTTTTTATGAACCTCAAGAGCTGCCCCAACTAGGGGAGTATTTTATCACCATATTCCCTTATTGGAGGGTAGTTCATCCGTGAACTCTAGGCCTTATAGATATACCCCAGTGCAAAAGGATATGATTGAAAAATTGGTGCTAGAGATGAGAAGTTAGGGAATAATTCAGTACAACTCAAGCATCTATGCTTCTCCTGATTTACAGCAAAAGTTTGAAAATTATCTATAACACTTAAGAATTACTTTTGAGTTGTTGGTACAACACCAATTACTAGCCAAGAGAAGTAAATGTGTATTTGCTGCTAGCAGGGTGGAATATTTGGGGCATTACATCTCAGCACAAGGTGTTTCTACTGACCTTAAGAAGATAGAAACAGTGCAATCTTGGCCATTGCCTAATTCTATCAAGTTTCTGAGAGGATTTCTTGGATTAGCAGAGTATTACATAAGATTCATCAAGGGGTATGGCATTATCAACAAATCACTGACTGATCTCCTCAAGAAAGATAGCTTCAAATGGTTGTTTAATCAAAGAATTAGACCCTTTGACTAAAGCTATTTTTAGGATGAACACGGGTTACTGATAATCACGAAAATAGAGAAAAATAGATAATAGACAATATTGCAGAAATATAGAAAAGTGAAGTCAATTATATTCGAGAATCAGATGCCTTTACAAGCTGTATTCCCCTCCCTTATATAGGAGATTCCTTGATATAACGTACAACTCTTGCAATGGTTGCTAATTAATGGCTATTTATGACATTAATGAGGCGTTACAAAGGATAATGGTAATTGGGGTACAACTACATAACATTCGAGTAATTAATTGTGGGCCTTGAATCTGCCCGTAGCTTTGTCTAGATTCATTCTGACTGTGCCTCTTCCCTATTTGATAAGGTTGAGTTTCCCGTGGCTGATAAGCTCGAGGGTTTATTGAATCGTGCCTCTTTGCTCTGTACCTCTTCAAAGAATCACATCCAGCTGTCGCGTTCTCCTATTTCCACGTAACTAGCTGAGTTGCCAAAAGCTGGCTTACGTATGAAACTCTTTTTTACCAATAAAGATAGTCCCCCCACTTACCATATATTTATTGATTAATATTTGGTAAGTGGATATTCATTTATGGCGGGAATATTTTGCCGCTGTATCCTTCTCTACACCATAGGCGTCGTTTGTCACTTCCATTTAATGCTCATACCACGTGTACTTTTTGGATTGGTTCTACATTTACTCGGCACGTTTTAGGGTTTTTTGCGGCTGTGTCCGTTGTTTAACCAAAGAATTAAACCATTTGACTAAAGCTTATTTTTTAGATGAATACGGGTTACTGATAATCAAGGTAATGGAGAAAAATAAATAATAGATAATATTGCAGAAATATAGAAAATCGAAGTTGATTGTATTCGAGAATCAGATGCCTTTACAAGCTGTATTCCCCTCCCTTATATAGGAGATTCTTATAACGTACGAATCTTGCTATGATTACTCATTAATGACTAATTATGACATTAATGAGGCGTTACAAAGGATAACGGTAATTGGGGTTCAGTTACATAACGTTCGAGTAATCAATTGTGGGTCCTTGAATCTACCCGTAACTTTGTCTAGATTCATTCTGACCGTGCCTCTCTCCCGTTTTGATCAAGTTGAGTTTTCCATGGCTGATAAGTTCGTGATTTTACTGAACCGTTCCTCTTTGTACCGTACCTCTTCAAAGAATCACATCCAGCTATCACGTTTACCTGTGTCCATGTGACTGGCTGAGTTGTCAAAAGCTGGCTTACATGTGAAACTCTTTTTTACCAATACAGATAGTCCTCCCACTTACCATATATTTAACGATTAATATTTGGTAAGTGGATATTCATTTATGGCGGGAATATTTTGTCGCCGCTTTTCCTTGAATCATTGTATCCTTCTCTTTACCATAGGCGTCGTTTGTCACTTTCATTTAATGCTCATACCACGTGTCCTTTTCAGATTGGTTCTGCATTTACTCAGCACCTTTTAGGGCTTTTTGCGGCTGTGCCAGTCTCGAAGTGACATCTTCAATTATGACTTTTCATCATTATTTTCCTTTTTCTTCATGTTTGATGATTTTCTTCAAGTATAAATACATGTTTTCTTTTCTTTGCTTCCACGAAACACTTTTCTAACTTTGTCTTTTGTAAAGAACTTTCTTCTTCGCCTTTGTAAACATGTCTTCTTCAAACCAACCTCAAAGAGTAATAGATCTTGAATGTTTAACGCCATCTTCTGCTCCGACTAGGAGTCAGAGGGGTGGTAGACTTAGAAGTCTAGGATCCACTCCTTCGAGGGGCTCCTCTTCTTCTCAGATAGTTCCTCCTCCTTCCACTAGATCTCCAGTTTCTCCGAGATTTAGGGTTTCTCGGTCTTTGTCTAGAGGTAGAGGCGAACGCCTTCGTGAGCCTGGAGTCGATGAAATTGTCCCTGCTGAGTTTGTTTTTGTTAGGGATAGTCAAGTTCTTGTAGATCAATATTCTTCTCTTGATAGTGTCGAAAGGTATCCAACCCTTATAACTGAGGGTCAAATTTCCCTTGTTCGTAGGGAATGCTTTTGGAGGTTTGACTTTCCTGTCTATATTCCGAATAGTAACTAAAGAATAACGTCTTATAAGACGGGATATTCTTTTGTTTATACGTATCCTTTCACTTTAGGGTTTAGACCCCTCATTGACCCAGTTATAATTAAATTTTGCTGTTTNATTATTTCGTGAAGGGTTTTTTACTCTGATTTCTAGAAGGAAAAGAGTGCTTGTAACCCCTGGAGATGACAAAGATAGGGGTTGGTACCTCCGGTATGTTGCTTTACCCACTGTTGGTTTAGTGGGTGAAGAAAATCTTCCCTTCCCTGAGAAGTGGAATCGCGCACGTGAGTATGCTTTAGCTCACATTTACTTTTTCTTGTTTTGACTTGAGATGTTTTATTAACACCGTATCTATTTTTTCTTCTCTCAGCAATCATGAATACTGTTGAGAATGTCTCCGGTATTCGTGATTGGGTAGAAAAATTGTTATCTGTTGCTCCTTCAGAAGAAAGATCTTGGAAGTACCTCGCTGGGAGGTATGGTTGGCAAGTAAAGACCCACGGTAAGTGAAGCTCTTGTTATTTCTTCTTTCCTTACTCGAATTTCTTTTTTTTGTCGTTTAACTTTTTTCCCTTTTTAATAGGGTTCTCTGCTCGTGGGGTATCTACTTCATCTATCCCGAAGATGTCCTTGGCTCAGGCCCAGGAAATTTTTGGTTCATCTTCCTCGAAGAGGAAGATTAGTGAGTCTCGTTCCGTAGAAGAAGAAGAAGAGGGTGCTTTAGTGCACATGCCACGGAGAAGGCGAATGGTTTTAGATGATGAGCTTATAGCCTTAACCTTGCCTTCCGTGTCTGTGATTGAGCGCCCTGTCCTTGATGATGTTTCACATTCCCCTATTCATGAGGGTGTTTATCTTGCTCCTGACGACGTCCCTTTGGCTGCTGTCTTTCCTGCTTCTTTGAGAGAAGTTGTTTCGTATGTTCCTTTGGCTATTTCAACTTCTGCTATTTCTTTGCCTGTAACTTCTTCAAATCTTTAACTCTCTGTGCCTGCTTCTTTTCCCGTGGCTTCTCCAGCTCCTCAACCTTCTTAGCCTGTTGTTGTTCCATATCTGCCTGCTTCCATGCCTTCCGTTAGGGAAGTAGGGTCTTCCAGCAGAGACATGCGACAGGTGGTAATAGAGGTTCCAGCTAAGGGGAATCTTTTCAAGAAAATGAGTGAGCCCGAAGTGTGGCTCAAGCCTTTGATAGGTCCCTCTGAGAAAGCAAAGCTAGCCAACCACGGTACTCTTACATGGGCCAATGAGGTCATGCATACTTCTTTGAAGGTATGATGCAAGTTATCCTCTTTCACTTTCGTATATGAGATTTACCATATCTGACTGGTTTATTTCTGGTAGATTAACCTTATCAGCATGGACCTTATGAAGAGGATTTCAAACACGGACCAAGAGACAAAAGAGTTGTTGGCCGATGCAGACAATTGGAGAGCACAATATGATAGCCTAAGGATTGACATAGATGCTTTAGAAGAGGAAATGAGTACCTTGAAGCGGCAAATGAGACTCATGGCAGCAGAACTGGCAGTGGAGAGGGCATCTTGCAGTCAAGCTGATAAAGACTTATTGGGGCAGAAGGAGGAATACGCAGGTGAGCTCGTGCAATCACTCACTCGTACTCAAGAATACCTTCGTAGGGCTTTAGACAAAGCTCAAACTTTAGAGGAGTCGATTGTTCCATTAAGGGCCGCCCATGAAGCTGCGGAAGTGGAGAAGGATAGATTGAGAGCTGAGCTTCACGTATGGGCAAAGGATTATGAAGATTTGGAAGAGGTGGCTGCTGTCGATGTGAGCTGGGCGTATATGAATTCTCGCCTTGACACAGTGATGGAAATGAGTCAAGAGGGTTTTGACCTTAGTGCTGAAATATCCAAGGTTAAGGAAGCCATGGAGAAGGCTCAAAAAGGTTATAACCTCTCTTCACCTGATGGTGAGATTCCAGCCGCTCATGCCTCTTCACTCCCATTTGCTCCCGCTCCTTCTGCAACTGAAGTTAACCCCTCTCTTGAAAAGATTTAGTTGGTTTATCCCTTTTTTTTCTTTTTCTTTGTATCAATTGGTGGTTACCCCCAGTCCCATCGGGGGTAAATTTGGATTTCCTTAAAGTCCCCAAATGACAACTTAGGGGCACCACGATGTATATAAAAATTTTATAAGGCTAAGTATAAGTTAATACTTAGTTTTAGCCGTTTTAATATATAAATGTTAGTTCAGATTTTGTTGAGTTTCTGTTTTACTCTTTAAGTCTTTTGCATGCTTCATTTTTCTAGGTTTTAGTTTTACCTTTGAGTTTTGCATTGGGAATGCTTTAGACTACTCGTACCTTTTTTGTAATAGGCACAATATCATATCAAATGTGTGCCTTTTTGTAATAGGCATAGTTTATGGAAGATGGCCCTTTATAATTGGCATGAAGAAGACGTCTCAACTTCATGATAATGCAATAGAGTGATAGCAATTTTACACATTTTTAAGAATGTTTCCAAGGAAAGTTTTTCTTTTTTGAACTTCCATGACATTTTACATGTGTTTGATTATCGTCTAAAACTCATGCTTGCAACTGTTTTTGTTTAACAGATTTTATATACTCTTGTATTTCGTAACTGTTTTTCATAGGCAACAATTTTTCGATATTAATACAAGGAAACAACTATTTTTTATTAGTAACAGTTTTTGTAAAAATTAGGGTTTTTACCCGCAACTATTTTGGAAACAGTTTTCTAATAAGTGTGAGGGAAATGTTTTCTTATTCGTAACTATTTTTATTTGATAACAGTTATTTGAACAAATACAAGGATTTAGATCTTTTCATCCATAACTGTTTTATTTGAGAACAATTTTTTTGAATGAGTACATTGATGATGATCTTTTACCCCTAACTATTTTTGTTACAACAGCTTTGAATAAGTATAAAGATGTACATTTCTTTCTCGTGACTAATATTTTGCCTTTCAACCTGAATATGTTCGAAGGTTTTTGCTTTTTGCATTAGGCTTTGTATTTGGATGGCTCTTTTGATTTCTTTCGATTCTGCTCGTGTCACTTGTCTCGTTGGGTAGATGGGTCTTCAGGCTCGAGCTTTTGACTTTCTGATAGACTTCTTTGCCTCGTCTTAGCCTTCCATACTGTATAGTTCCCCAAGTGTTTGAGCTTTGAAGAATGAAATCTCGAGCACTTGATTATATAGTTTTTTAGATGATGACTGCTTAACCCTTTTAAAACGTCCATCAGAAAGTGTAACCCTAGACCGGGAATTGTGTTATTTCCTCGCGTCTTTGCAGGTCTAATATCATCATCTGGTGATGGGTTAGCTTTGTGCCTATCATCTAAAAAAGTTAGTAAAATTTTTAAATGTTCAAAATAAAATCGAACGTGTGATACCTGACGGGGGGTATTCTTTTCTTTTAGAAGTAATACTTCTTTAGATGGATGGCATTCCAGCTTGTTGGTAGAACTCTGCCGTCCATAGCTTCCAACTCATAGGCACCTTTCCCAGCTATGCCTCGGATTATGTAAGGTCCTTCCCATTTTGTATTTAGCTTTCCTGCACCTGCTTCTTTCATTGATTGAAAGACTTTTTTGAGGACGAAATCCCCAATCTTAAAGTATCTGAGATGAGCTTTACTATTGTTATAACGCTCTATGATTTGTTTTTGAGCTGCCATCCGTATCAATGCTGCTTCTCTCCGTGGTTCGAGCAGGTCCAGGTTGGTCCTTAATTTGTCGTCGCTTTCAGCTTCCATGGCTGTTGAGAACCTTATGCTTGGTTCGCCAATATCCACAGGTATTATGGCTTCTGAGCCATAAACAAGTGCGAACGGAGTTTCTCCCGTGGCTATCTTTGAAGTTGTTCTGTATGTCCATAGTACCGCTGGTAACTCACCAAGCCAGTTTCCTTTGGCTTTATCCATCCACTTCTTTAGATTGTTGACGATGACCTTATTCGTTGAGTCAGTTTGACCATTAGCCACGGGGTGGTGCGACGTTGAAGTGATCCTCTTGATTTGACAACTTTCGAAGAATTTTGTGATTTGCGAGCCTATGAATTCTGGGCCATTATCACACACGATTTCCTTTGGTATTCCAAAGCGGCATATTATGTTTCGCCATAAGAAGCTTTTAACTTCCTTTTCTCGCACTTGTTTGAACGCTTCTGCCTCTACCCATTTTGTAAAATAGTCGGTTAGCACGAGTAAAAACCGTACCTGTCCTTTAACTGTGGGAAGAGGTCCCACTATGTCCATACCCCATTTCAAGAAAGGCCATGGGTATATTATTGGATGTAATAGTTCCGATGGTCGATGCATGTTATTGGCAAACCTTTGGCATCTGTCACATTTGGATACAAAATTCTCGGCTTCTTCTTCCATCTTAGGCCAATAGTATCAAGCTCTGATTAGTGTTTTCACTAAGGATCTCGCCCCTGAGTGATTTCCACAGTGTCCTTCGTGGACTTCTTTCATCACAAATTCCATTTAGTTAGGTCCGAGGCATTTAGCTAGGGATCCTCTGAACATCTTGCAATAAAGTGAGTTGTGAATAAGGCAGTACCGTGCAACTTTGCGGCGAAGTGCTTGAGCTTCTTTCCTGTCTTCAGGTACGGTGCCATTCTCCAAAAAATTAAGAATTTTGTTTCTCCAGTCCCAGGTTAGGTTGTTTAAAGTTACCTCATTCCTGTCCTGGTCTATTATTGAATGAAATAGTTGAACGACAAATGTATTGTCTTTGTTCGTTACTTCCGTGACTGCTGCGAGTTTAGATAGTGCATCTGCTTCTGCATTTTCCTCTCTAGCTATTTGCATTACCTTCCATGTTTTGAATTGTCTCACGAGCTCTCGTGCTTTTTACAGATACTGTTGCATTCTAGTCTCTCGGGCGATGTAAGTATCCTGTATCTGATTTACTACAAGTTGGGAGTCGTTGTTGATCACAATTTTCTCGATTGAGAGCTCCCGTGCGAGTTCAAGATTTGTAATAATAGCTTCGTACTCTGCTTCGTTGTTAGTGATAGGATAACACTTTATAGCTTGCCGTGTCTTTTCACCCGTGGGTGATATCAAGACTATGCCTAAACCGACGCCTTTTATATTAGAAGAACCATCGGTGAACAAGGTCCATAGGCCTGGATTAACACCGCTAAAGAGTTGTAACTCTTNAAAAGTTTTACTTACATAATAGACATGCGATTGTTTACCTTTTTCTTCTCTTACCAATACTGCACTTACAACAATTTCTGAGACAGCTAGGTAGATATAATAAATCTTCAGGTTCTTGAGGGCTTGTTGACATTCTTCAGTCCATTTGAACTGATTCTGCTTTTTGAGAAATAAACCTACCCAAAGCTGCTATTCTCCCTGTCAGTCTTTGAACTTCCTTTTTATTTGTTAAAATATCAGGTATTTCCTCTATAGCTTTAATTTGAGTGGGATTTACCTCTATTCCTCTGTTTGACACAAGGAAACCCAAAAATTTACCTGATTGCACTCCAAAAGCGCATTTCTCTAGATTTAACTTCATATTATACCTGCGTAGAATATTAAAAGCAGTAGAGAGATGTTGGAAATGGTCTTGTTCTTGTGTTGATTTTACCAACATATCATCAATATAGACTTTCATCGTCTTTCCAAGATGTTCTTGGAAGATTTTAGTCACTAACCTTTGATAGGTGTCTCCAGCGTTTTTTAAGCCAAAAGGCATAACTTTATAACAGTAAGTCCCCATGTTTGTAATGAAGGAAGTTTTTTCATCATCTAAGGGATTCATTTTAATTTGATTATAACCAGAAGATGCATCTAAAAAGCTCAATAATTTATGACCTGCTGTGGCATCAATCATTTGATCTATATGTGGCAATATGAATGAATCTTTGGGGCATGCTTTATTCAAGTCAGTATAATCTACGCATACTCTCCACTTGCCATTCCTTTTAGGTACTAACACGGTGTTTGCTAGCCAGTTAGGGTACGTTACCTCTCGTATCGAACCAATCTTCAAGATTTTTTGTACCTCTTCGTCGATCACTTGGTTCTTGAATGGTCCTTGCTTTCTTTTCTTCTCTTCGTGCGGGGCCTAGCCTCGTGCCTATATACACTTTCTGCTCAGGCTTTTGTTCAGATAATGGAACAGCTACGAGCTCCTCCGTAGTTGTTTTGATGTGCTTATCTTCCTCCGGTTCACGAATGATGTCCGATCTGGAATCTGTTTCTGTGTGGTATAGTATACCTTCTGTGGTAACTTGATTTTCCTTCTCTTAAGTATTTTCTTTCGTACCTGTTTCAGCAATAATACCTTCCGTACCTATTTGGGTAGTAATTCCTTCCATGTTTGTTTGGGTTGTGTTACCTGCTTGGGAGATTCCCTTATCTCGTAATTCTTCCACCTCTATTTTCTTGTTGTAGTGTACCACAAAGTTTATATTTCTTGCGGTCTGCTGATCTCCTTTGATTTGTTGAATCCCCCATTCAGAAGGAAATTTAATTACCTGATGCAACTGTATTGGTAAAAAAGAGTTTCACACGTAAGCCAGCTTTTGACAACTCAGCCAGTCACATGGACACAGGAAAACGCGACAGCAGGACGTGACTCCTTGAAGAGATACGGTACAAAGAGGCACGGTTCAGTAAACCCATGAACTTATCAGCCACGGGAAACTCAACTTGATTAAAAAAATGGGAGAAAGGCACGGTCAGAATGAATCTAGACAAAGCTATGAGCAGATTCAGGGACCCACAATTGATTACTCGAACGTTATGTAACTGAACCCCAACTACCGTTATCTTTTGTAACGCCTCATTAATGTCATACCTAGCCATTAATGAGTAACCATAGCAAGAGTCGTAAGTTGTAAGAATCTCCTATATAAGGGAGAGGAATACAGCTTGTAAAAGCATCTGATTCTTGAATACGATCAACGTCAATCTTTTATTTCTGCAATATTGTCTATTATTCATTTTTTCCATTATCTTGATTATCAGTAACCCGTATTCATCTTAAAAATAAGTTTATTCAAAGGGTCTAATTCTTTGGTTAAACAAATTGGTTCCGTTGCCGGGAATTTGATAATCTTTGTTTACTTTCAAAGTGATATCCTTTGAATTATGTCAAACCCCAATGACAACAACTAGCAAAGAAGTGGATCCCAATTCCATCGCCTTCAGGAACCCCACGTGGTTCGAGGGAATAATGCCCAGAAAGATCCAATAACAACAATGGTAATAATGATCAAACTGTGGAACAAGATCATGTAAAGCAAATGATTGCAGAGTATGTGAGTCAAGCTTTGCAAGAATTTATGAGAGGATTACCGGCAACGTTGCCTACACCGCCGACGCCACCTCCCAATAACACCATAACCATGGAAAATCCTCAATTTGGGTTGGAAAACTGGGGTAGAGGAGATACTCCTAATGAATCTCTTGAAACGAGACCAGGTATATCTAATAACTCAGAATTACAAAATTTACTGCTAACCATGCAGAAACAGATGAAGGAGCAGAACGATCACATCGAACAAATTCCTCGTGTACCACCTCTCATCAAAGGCATCGATGTTGATAGATATTCTCAACAACCTTGGAAGCCAAGTGCGGAACCTTTGCCTATACCCAAGAATTTTAAAATGCCTGACGTTCCCAAATATGATGGAACAACTAACCCACGCGACCTTGTGACTGCTTTCACTACTGGGGTAAAAGGCAACGACTTAATGAAACAAGCGATTGAATCAGTCCTTGTCAAAAAATTTGGGGAAACACTTACCAAAGGGGCTCTAACCTGGTATTCTCTTCTCCCTGAAAATTCTATTGACTCTTTTGCTGAGCTTGTAGATTCGTTTATCAAAGAACACTCTGGTGCAAAAAAAGTTGAGAAGAGAATGGAAGACATATTCAAAATAAAACAAGGAGACACGGAACTACTCCGTGAGTTTGTAGACAGGTTTCAACGAGAAAGAATGCAGTTACCCAGGGTGCCTGATAATTGGGAAGCCATGGCATTTGCAAGCAACTTGAACGATAAAAGCTCAGAAGCCACCCTACGACTTAAAGAGAATCTAAGAGAATTCCCCGCCACAACGTGGAACGACGTATATAACAGGTACAGTACTAAACTTAGAATGAAGAAGATATCATTGCTCATTCGAGAGAAGATCATTCCAGATCCAGACGTCATAAATCAGATAAAAGATCAAGTAAAAACAGGTATGATCCTTACTTAGGACCCCCGGGACGCGATATCCGCCCCAAGTTCGAAAACACTAGGTCGAACTATAGACCACAAAGAAGAGATGTAGTCTCATCCTCGTCTAGATCTAGAAAAGATCGAGATGAACGACCTAGAGGTAGTACTCAAATTGGGGATCATACCTTTAATGTAAGTACTACTGAACTTGTCTCATTATTGAAGAACATGGGAGACAAGGTTAAGTGGCTAAAGAGATGCGGTCAAATCCAAGTAGAAGAAACCCATATCACTGGTGTGAATTTCACAACGATCATGGGCACAAAACTGCGGATTGCATATTTTTACAAGGTGAAGTAGAAAATTTGCTAAAACAGGTCTATTTAACAGAATTGTTTAGTGATAAAGGTAACATGCATACATAAAGAACATGCAGGAGCCCCCAAAGCCTCCTTCTCCAAAACGAACCATTAACGTAATACACGGGGGTGAAGAAGTAAACAGAGTGATTTGTAAAACAACCACAAAGTTCACAATTACACACGGGAAACGTGCTCGTGGAGAAGACGATATAACCTTCGATGATGCAGATAGCAGCGGATTAATGATTCCGCATAACGATGCTCTGGTAATATCTTTACTTATTCATTAAACTAACATAAAAAGAGTGTTGATTGATCCAGGCAGTTCAGTCAACAACATTTTGCTAAGAGTCGTGCAAGAAATGCTACTGGGGAATCAAGTAATACCAAAAGCGCGAGCCATATCAGGGTTTGATAACTCTACAGTTATAAAAAAAGGAGAAATTGAGCTTAGCACTTATGCTGAGGGGGTGATCAAAGGAGCTAGGTTCCAAGTCATCGATACTCACATGGATTATAACGTGATCATTGGAAGACCATGGATCCACGACATGAAAACGGTACCCTCCACGTTGTATCAGGTAATTACATTTCCCTCTGAATGGGGGATTCAAAAAATCAAAGGAGATCAACAGACCGCAAAAAATATAAATTTTGTGGTACATTACAACATGAAAATAGAGGTGGAAGAATTACGAGATAAGGAAATCTCCCAAGCAGGTATCACCGCCCAAACAGGCATGGAAGCAATTACTGCCCAAATAGGTACGGAAGGTATTATTGCTGAAACAGGTACGAAAGAAAATACATACGGGAAGGAAAATCAAGTTACCACGGAAGGTATACTATACCACACAGAAACAGATTCCAGACCGGACATCATTCGTGAACCGGAGGAAGATGAGCACATCAAAACAACTACGGAATAGCTCGAAGCTGTTCTATTATCCGAACAAAATCCTGAGCAAAAAGTGTATTTAGGCATGAGGCTAGACTCTGCTCGAAGAGGTAAGTTGATTGATTATTTAAAGGCTAACGCAGACTGCTTTGCGTTGTCCGACTCAGATATGACTGGCATTCCACCAGAAGTGATGACTCATAAACTAAATGAAGATATATCCTTCGTACCTGTTAACCGGAAGAAAAGAAAGCAAGGACCATTCAAGAACCAAGTGATTGACGAAGAAGTACAGAAACTCTTGAAGATTGGTTCGATACAAGAGGTAACGTACCCTAACTGGTTAGCAAATACCGTGGTAGTACCTAAAAAGAATGGAAAGTGGAGAGTATGCGTAGATTATACTGACTTAGAAAAAAAATCCCCCAAAGATTCATTCCCATTGCCTCATATAGATCAAATGATTGATGCCACCGCATGTCATGAACTATTAAGCTTTCTAGATGCATATTCTGGTTATAATCATATTAAAATGGATCCTTTAGACGAGGAAAAGACCTCATTTATCATGAACATGGGGACTTATTGTTATAAAGTCATGCCTTTTGGCCTAAAACACGCTGGAGCCACCTATCAAAGGTTAGTGACCAAGATGTTCCAAGAACATCTGGGAAAAACGATGGAGGTTTACATTGATGACATGTTGGTTAAATCAACATAAGGACAAGACCATTTCCAGCACCTCTCTACTGCTTTTGATATTTTACGCAAGTATAATATGAAGTTAAATCTAGAGAAATGCGCTTTTGGAGTGCAATCAGGCAAATTTTTGGGTTTCCTTGTATCAAACAGAGGAATAGAGGTAAATCCCGCTCAAATTATAGCCATAGAGGAAATACCTGATGTATTAACAAATAAAAAGGAAGTTCAAAGACTGACAGGGAGAATAGCAGCTTTGGGTAGGTTTATTTCTAGATCTTCCGAAAAAAGTTTTAAATTCTTCTCAGTTCTCAAAAAACAGAATCAGTTCGAATGGACTGAAGAATGTCAGCAAGCCCTCAAGAACCTGAAGATTTATCTATCGAAACCACCACTGCTTTCAAAGCCAAAAGAAGGGGAAAGATTGTACATCTACCTGGCTGTCTCAGAAATTGCTGTAAGTGCAGTATTGGTAAGAGAAGAAAAAGGTAAACAATCACCTATCTATTATGTAAGTAAAACTTTGCTAGATGCTGAGACTAGATATCCACATCTGGAAAAGTTAGCCTTAGCTTTAATAATGGCATCTAGAAAATTACGACCCTATTTTCAATGCCACCCAATCACCGTTGTGACCTCATATCCTTTAAGAAATATTCTGGGCAAGCCTTCAACAACCTGAAGATTAGCCAAGTGGGCCATAGAATTAAGTGAGCATGAAATAATCTATCAGCCTAGGACTGCAATTAAGTCTCAAATACTAGCTGATTTTGTTGCTGACTTTAGTAATAACATTGTATCTGAAGTAGAAAAAGAGTTACAACTATTTAACGGTGTTAATCCAAGCCTATGGACCTTGTTCACCGATGGTTCTTCAAATATAAGGCGCTGGCTTAGGCATAGTCTTGATATCACCCACGGGTGAAAAGACATGATAAACTATAAAGTGTTATCCTATCACTAACAATGAAGCGGAGTACGAAGCTGTTATTGTAGGGCTTGAACTCGCACGGGAGCTCTCAATTAAGAAAATTGTGATTAACAACGACTCCCAACTGGTAGTAAATCAGATACAGGGGACTTGCATCGCTCGAGAGACTAGAATGCAACAGTATCTTGAAAAAGCACGAGAGCTCGTGAGACAATTCAAAACATGGAAGGTAGTGAGAATATCTAGAGAGGAAATTGCTGAAGCAGATGCACTAGCTAACCTCGCAGCAGTCATTGAAGTAATGAACAAAGATAATACAATTGTCGTTCAACTATTTCATTCAATAATAGACCAGGATAGGAATGAGTTAACTTTCAACAACCTAACCTGGGACTGGAGAAACAAAATTCTTAATTTTTTGCAGAATGGCACCGTACCTGAAGACAGGAAAGTAGCTCAAGCACTACGCCACAAAGCTGTACGGTACTACCTTATTCGCAACTTACTTTATCCCAAGATGTTCGGAGGACCCCTAGCTAAATGCCTTGGACCGAACCAAATGGAATTTGTGATGAAAGAAGTCCACGAAGGACCCTGTGGAAATCACTCAGGGGCGAGATCCTTAGTGAAAACGCTAATCAGAGTCAGATACTATTGGCCTAATATGGAAGAAGAAGTTGAGAATTTCGTATCCAAATGTGACAGATGCCAAAGGTTTGCCAATAACATGCATCGACCAGCGGAATTATTACATCCAATAATATCCCCATGGCCTTTCATGAAATGGGGTATGGACATAGTAGAACCTCTTCCCACAGCTAAAGGACAGGTACGGTTTTTACTCGTACTAATCGACTATTTTACAAAATGGGTAGAGGCAGAAGCGTTCAAATAGGTGCGAGAAAAGTAAGTTAAGAGATTCTTATGGCGAAATATAATATGACGCTTTGGAATACCAAAGGAAATCGTGTGTGATAATGGCCCACAATTCATAGGCTCACAAATCACAGAATTCTTCAAAAGTTGGCAAATCAAGCGGATCACTTCAACGCCGTACCACCCCGTGGCTAATGGCCAAGTTGATTCAACGAATAAGGTCATCATCAACAATCTAAAGAAGCGGATGGATAAAGCCAAAGGAAACTGGCCTGCTGAATCACCAGCGGTGCCATAGGCATACAGAACAAATTCAAAAATAGCCACGGGAGAAACTCCGTTCGCACTTGTTTATGGATCAGAAAGCTTAATACCTGTGGAGATTGGCGAACCAAGTATAAGTTTCTCGACAGCCATGGAAGGTAAAAATGATGACGAATTAAGGAACAACCTGGACCTGCTCGAACCACGGAGAGAAGTAGCATTGATACGGATGGAAGCTCAAAAACAAATCATAGAGCGTTATTACAACCGTAAAGCTCATCTCAGGTACTTTAAAATTGGGGACTTCGTCCTCAAAAAAGTCTTTCAATCAACAAAAGAAGCAGGTCCAGGAAAGCTAAATCCAACATGGGAAGGACCTTACAAAATCCGAGGCATAGCTGGGAAAGGCGCCTATGAGTTGGAAACTATGAACGACAGAGTTCTACCAACAAGTTGGAATGCCATCCATATAAAGAAGTATTACGTCTAAAAGAAAAGAATACCCACCGTCAGGTATCACACGTTCAATTTTATTTTGAATATTTAAAAATTTTACTAACTTTTTTAGATGATAGTCATAAAACTAACCCATCACCAGATGATGATATTAGACCTGCAAAGACATGAGGAAATAACACAATTCCCGGTCTAGGGTTACACTTTCTGATGGACGTTTTAAAAGGGTTAAGCAGTCATCATCTAAAAAACTATATACCTTCGAGTCCGGAATGTTTTTCCTTTTCAGGAAAAGGACCACAAGGAAGGAATAATCAAGTGCTCGAGATTTCATTCTTCAAAGCTCAAACACTTGGGGGACTATACAGTATGGAAGGCTAAGACGAAGCAAAGAAGACTATCAGAAAGTCAAAAGCTCGAGCCTAAAGACCCATCTACCCAATGAGACAAGTGACACGAGCAGAATCGAAAGAAATCAAAAGAGCCATCCAAATACAAAGCCTAATGCAAAAAGCAAAAACCTTCGAACATATTCAGGTTGAAAGGCAAAATGTTAGTCACGAGAAAGAAATGTACATCTTTTCAAAACTGTTGTAACAAAAACAGTTAGGGGTAAAAGATCATCATCAATATACTCATTCAAAAAACTGTTATGGATGAAAGATATAAATCCTTTTATTTGTTAAAAAAACTGTTATTAAATAAAAACAGTTACGAATAACAAAACATTTCCTTCGTACTTATTAGAAAACTGTTTCCAAAACAGTTGCAGGTAAAAACCCCAATCTTTATAAAAACTGTTACTAGTAAAAAAACAGTTATTTCCTTGTATTAATATCGAAAAACTGTTACCTATGAAAAACAGTTACGAAATACAAGAGTATATCAAATCTGTTAAACAAAAACAGTTGCAAGCGTGAGTTTTAGACGATAACCAAAAACATGTAAAATGTCATGGAAGTTCAAACAAAAAACTTTCCTTGGAAACATTCTTAAACATGTGTAAAATTCCTATCACTCTATTGCATTATCATGAAGTTGAGACGTCTTCTTCATGTCAATTATAAAGGGCCCTCTTCTATAAACTATGCCTATTACAAAAAGGCACACATTTAATATGACACCGTGTCTATTATAAAAAATGTACGAGTAGTGCAAAGCATTCCACATGCAAAACTCGAAGGTAAAACTAAATTCTCGAAAAATAAAGCATGCAAAAGACTTAAAGAGTGAAACAGAAAGTCAACAAAAGTCGAACTAACATTTATATATTAAAACAGCTAAAACTAAGTATTAACTTATACTTAGCCGTATAAGATTTTTATATTTACATTGTGGTGCCCCTAAGTTGTCATTTGGGGACTTAAAGGAAATCCAAATTTACCCCCGATGGGACTGGGGGTAATCACCAATTGATACAAAGAAAAAGAAAAAAGGGATAAACCAACTAGATCTTTTCAAGAGAGGGGTTGAATTCAGTGGAAGAAGGAGCGGGAGAAACTGGGGATGAAGAGGCATGAGTGGCTGGAATCTTACCATCAGGTGAAGAGAGGTTATGACCCTATTGAGCCTTCTCCATGGCTTCCTTAGTTTTGGCTATTTCAGCACTAAGGTCAAAACCCTCTTGACTCATTTCCATCAATGTGTCAAGGCGAGAATTAATATACACCCAGCTCACATCGACAACAACAACCTCTTCCAAATCTTCATAAGCTTTTTCCCACACTTGAAGCTCAGCTTTCAACCCTTCCTTCTTCGCCTCTGCAGCTTCATGAGCGGCCCTTAATGGAACAATTGACTCCTCTAAAGTTTGAGATTTGTCTAAAGCCCTACGATGATCTTCTTGAGTACGAGTGAGTGATTGCACGAGCTCGCCTGAGTATTCTTCCTTCTACCCCAGCAAGTTCTTCAAGTCTCTAATCTCCTCTGAGGCACGGGACAGCTGCTCTGCTAACGAAGACTCTAGAACACTCTTATCTTTATCATCTTGACTGCAAGAAGCCCGCTCCACTGCTAGTTCTGCTGCCATAAGTCTCATCTGCCGCTTTAAGGTACCCATTTCCTCTTCTAAAGCATCCATGTCAATCCTTAGGCTATCATACTGTGCTTTCAAATTATCAACTTTTGCCTGCAACTCTCTTGTCTCTTGGTCTGTGTTTCAAATCCTCTTCATAAGCTTCGTGCCTATAAGGTTAATCTACAAGAAATAAACCAGTCAGATATGGTAAATTTCATATACTAGAGTGAAAGAGGGTAACTTACACCATACCTTCAAAGAGGTATGCACGACATCATTGGCCCATGTAAAAGCACCGTGGCTAGCTAGCTTTTCTTTATTAGTGGGACCTATCAAAGGCTTGAGCCACACTTCAGGCTCACCCATCTTCTTGAAAAGGTTTCCCTCAGATGGAACCTCTATTACCACCTGCCGCATCTCTCTGCTGGAAGACCCTACTTCCCTAACGGAAGGCATGGAAGCAGGCAGAGATGGAACATCAACATGCACGGAAGGTTGAGGAGCTGGAGAAGACAAGGGCAAAGAAGCAGGAAAGGAATATTGAAGGGTTGAAGAAGTTACATGCAAAGCAGCAGCAGAAGTTGAGATAGCCAAAGAATAGACGAAACAACTTCTCTCAACGAAGCAGGAAAGACAACAGCCAAAGGGACGTCGTCAGGAGCAAGATCAATACCATCATGAATAGGGGAATGTGAAACATCATCAAATATAGGGGGCTCAATCACAGACACGGAAGACAAGGTTGAGGCAGTAGGCTCATCATCTAAAACCATTCGCCTCCGTGGCCTGTGCACTAAAGCACCCTCTTCCTCTTCTTCTATGGAACGAGACTCACTAATCTTCCTCTTCGAGGCAGATGAACTAACAATTATTTCCTGGGCTTGAGCCAAGGACATCTTCGGGATAGAGGAAGTAGACACCCCACGAGCAGAGAACCCTATTAAAAAGGAAAAAAAATTTAAACGACAAAAAAAGAGACTCGAGTAAGGAAAGAAGCAAGAACAAGAGCTTCACTTACCGTGGGTCTTTACTTGCCAACCATACCTCCCAGCGATGTATTTCCAAGATCTTTCTTCTGAAGGAGCAACATATAACAATTTTTCTACCCAATCACGAATACTGGAGACATTCTCAACAATATAAATGATTGTTGAGAGAAAAAAAATAGATATGGTGTTAAATAAAACATCTCAAGTCAAAACAAGAAGAAGTAACTGTGAGCTAAAGCATACTCTCGTGCGCGATTCCACTTCTCAGGGAAAGGAAGATTTTCTTCACCCACTAAACCAGCAGTGGGTAAAATAACATACCGGAGGTACCAGCCCCTGTCCTTATCGTCTCCAGGGGTTACCAGCACTCTTTTGCTTCTAGTAGTCAAAGTAAAAACCCCTTCACGAAATAAGGTAGGAGAGTAGAGGTGAATAAGATGGTTGAAGGTAAAAGGAACAGAGGCTAAAGAAGCCAAACTCCTAAGGCATGCGACAAATCGCCACACAAGCGGGCCAACTTGTCCTAAGCAGATATTGAAAAAATGGCAAAACTCAATTATAACTGGGTCAATGAGGGGTCTAAACCCTTAAGTGAAAGGATACGTATAAGCAAAAGAATATCCCGTCTTGTAATACGTTATTCTTTGATTACTATTCGGAATATAGACAAGAAAGTCTGATTTCCAAAAGCATTCCCTACGAATAAGGGAAATATGACCCTCAGTTATAAGGGTTGGATATCTTTCTACACTATCAAGAGAAGAAGATTGATCTACAAGAACTGGACTATCCCTAGCAAAAACAAACTCAGCAGGGACAATTTCATCGACTCCAGGTTCACAAAGGCGTTCGCCTCTACCTCTAGACAAAGACCGAGAAACCCTAAATCTCGGAGAAACTGGAGATCTAGTGGAAGGAGGAGGAACTATTTGAGAAGAAGAAGAGCCCCTCGAAGGAGTGGATCCTAGACTTCTAAGTCTACCACCCCTCCGACTCCTAGTCGGAGCAAAAGAAAGCACTAAAATTTCAATATCTATTACTCTTTGAGGTTGGTTTGAAGAAGACATGTTTACAAAGGCAAAGAAGAAAGCACTTTAGAAAAGACAAAGTTAGAAAAGTGTTTCGTGGAAGCAAAGAAAAGAAAACATGTATTAATACTTGAAGACAACCGTCAAACATGAAGAAAAAGGAAAATAATGATGAAAAGTCATAATTGAAGATGCCACTTCGAGACTGGCACAACCACAAAAAGCCCTAAAAGGTGCTGAGGAAATGCAGAACCAATCCGAAAGGGACACGTGGTATGAGTATTAAATGGAAGTGACAAACGACGCCTAGGGTGCAGAGAAGGATAAAATGATTCAAGGAAAAGCGGCGGCAAAATATTCCCGCCATAAATGAATATCCACTTACCAAATATTAATCGTTAAATATATGGTAAGTGGGGGGACTATCTGTATTGGTAAAAAAGAGTTTCACACGTAAGCCAGCTTTTGACAACTCAGCCAGTCACGTGGACACAAGAAAATGCGGCAGTTGGACGTGACTCCTTGAAGAGATACGGTACAAAGAGGCACGGTTCAGTAAACCCACGAACTTATCAGCCACGAGAAACTCAACTTGATCAAAACGGGAGAAAGTCACGGTTAGAATGAATCTAGACAAAGCTACGAGCAGATTCAGGGACCCACAATTGATTACTCGAACGTTATGTAACTGAATTCCAATTACCGTTATCCTTTGTAACGCCTCATTAAGTCATAATTAGTCATTAATGAGTAACATAACAAGAGTCGTACATTGTAAGAATCTCCTATATAAGGGAGGGGAATAGAACTTGTAAAAGCATCTAATTCTCAAATACGATCAACGTCAATCTTTTATTTCTTCAATATTGTCTTTATTCATTTTTCCCATTATCTTGATTATCACTAACCCATATTCATCTTAAAAATAAGCTTTAGTCAAAGGGTCTAATTCTTTGGTTAAATAGCAACGTGGATGGTATCACTTTCATGTCGTTGATCCTTGGCCTTCCAATGATCACGTTATAAGACATGTCAGTATCGATGACTTGGAACCTGGCACTTTTGATCATCCCCTCGGCGTAAGTGCTAAGCTCAATTTCTCCCTTTGTTATAACCGTAGAGTTATCAAACCCTGATATGGCTCGTGCTTTTGGGATTACTTGATTCCCCAGTAGCATTTCTTCCACGACTCTTAGAAAAATGATATTGACTGGATTGCCTGGATCAATCAACACTCTTTTTACGTTAGTGTCATGAATAAGTAAAGATATTACCAAAGCATCATTGTGCGGAAGCATTAATCCGCTGATATCTGCATCATCGAAGGTTATATCGTCTTCTCCACGAGCCCGTTTCCCATGTGTAATTGTGAACTTTGTGGTTGTTTTGCAAATCACTCCGTTTACTTCTTCACCCCCGTGTATTACGTTGACGGTTCATTTTGGAGAAGGAGGTTTTAGGTGCTCCTTCCTGTTCCTCATATATGCTTGTTTACCTTTATCAGTAAACAATTATATTATATAGCCCTGTTTTAACAAATTTTCTACTTCACCTTGTAAAAATCTGCAATCCGCAGTTTTGTCTACATGATCCTTGTGAAATTCACACCAGTGATCTGGGTTTCTTCTACTTGGATTTGACCGTTTCTCTTTGGGCCACTTAACCTTGTCTCCCATGTTCCTCAATATTAAAAAAAGTTCAGTAGTACTTACATTAAAGGTATGATCCCCAATTTGAATACTACCTCTAGGTCGTTCATCTCGATCTTTTCTGGATCTAGAAAAGGATAAGACTACGTCTCTTCCTTGTGGTCTATAGTCCGACCTAGTGTATTCGAACCTTGGGAGGATATCGCCTCTCGAGGGTCCTAAGTAAGGATCGTACCTGTTTTTACCTGATCTTCTATCTGATTCAGGACGTCTGGATCTGGAATGATCTTCATCTCTCGAACGAGCAATGATATCTTCTTCTATTCTGAGTTTAGTACTGTACCTGTTATATACATCGTTCCATGTTGTAGCGGGGAATTCTCTTAGACTTTCCTTAAGTCGTCTCGTGGCTTCTGAGCTTTTATCGTTTAGGTTGCTTGCAAATGCCATGGCTGCCCAATTATCAGGCACCCTGGGTAACTGCATTCTTTCTCGTTGAAACCTGTCTACAAAATCACGGAGTAGTTCCGTGTCTCCTTGTTTTATTTTGAATATGTCTTCCATTCTCTTTTTAACTTTTTGTGCACCAGAGTGTGTTTTTATAAAAGAATCGGCAAGCTCAGCAAAAGAGTCAATAGAATTTTCAAGGAGAAGAGAATACCAGGTTAGGGCCCCTTTTGTAAGTGTTTCCCCAAATTTTTTGACAAGGACTGATTCAATTTCTTGTTTCGTTAAGTCATTGCATTTTACCCCAGTAGTGAAAGCAGTCGCATGGTCGCGTGGGTCAGTTTTTCCATCTTATTTGGGAACGTCAGGAATTTTAAACTTCTTGGGTATAGTCAAGGGTGCCGCACTTAGCTTCCAAGGTTGTTGAGAATATCTATCAACATCGATGCCTTTCATGATAGGTGGTACTCCAGGAATTTGTTCGAGCGATCGTTCTGCTCCTTCATCTGTTTCTGCATGGTTAGCAGTAAATTTTGTAATTCTGAGTTATCAGATATACCTGGTCTCGTTTCGAGAGATTCATTAGGAGTATCTCCTCTTCCTGAGTTTGCCAACCCAGATTGAGGATTTTCCATGGTGATGGTGTTATTGGGNTTCGAGAGATTCATTAGGAGTATCTCCTCTTACTGAGTTTGCCAACACAGATTGAGGATTTTTCATTAGGAGTTTGTAGGTCTTTGTCTAGAGGTAGAAGTGAACGCCTTCGTGAACCGGGAGTTGATGAAATTGTCCCTGCTGAGTTTGTTTTTGATAAAGATAGTCAAGTTCTTGTAGACCAATCTTCTTCCCTTGAGAGTGTCGAAAGGTATCCAACTCTTCTAACTGAGTGACAGATTTCCCTTGTTCGTAGGGAGTGTTTTTGGAGGCCTGATTTCCTTGTCTATATTCTGAATAGTAATCAGAGAATAACGTCTTACAAGACGGGATATTCTTTTGCTTATACGTACCCTTTCACTCTAGGGTTTAGACCCCCCATAGACCCAGTCATAATTGAATTCTGCCATTTTTTCAATATCTGCTTAGGACAAGTTGGTCCGCTTGTGTGGCGAGTTGTCGCATGTCTTAGGAGTTTGGCTTCTTAGCCTCGGTTCCTTTTACTTTCAACCAACTTATTAATCTCTACTCTCCTACCTTATTTTGTGAAGGGGTTTTTACTCTGACTGCTAGAAGCAAAAGAGTGCTGGTAACCCCTGGAGATGATAATGATAGGGGTTGGTACCTCCGGTATGTTGCTGTACCCACTGTTGGTTTAGTGGGTGAAGAAAATCTTCCCTTCCCTGAGAAGTGGAATCGTGCACGTGAGTATGCTTTAGCTCACATTTATTTTCCTCATTTTGACTTGAGATGTTTTATTAACACCGTATATGTTTCTTCTTCTCTCAGCAATCATGGATACTGTTGAGAATGTCTTCGGTATCCGTGATTGGATAGAAATATTATTGTATGTTGCTCCTTTAGAAGAGAGATCTTGGAAGTACCTCGCTGGGAGGTATGGTTGGAATGTAAAGACCCACGGTAAGTGAAGCTCTTGTTCTTGCTTCTTTCCTTACTCGAGTCTCTTCTTTCGTTGTCGTTTAACGTTTTCCCTTTTAATAGGGTTCTCTGCTCGTGGGGTGTCTGCATCATCTATCCCGAAGATGTATTTGGCTCAGGACCAAGAAATTATTGTTGGTTCATCTTCCTCAAAGAGGAAGAGTGGTGAGTTTCGTTCTGTAGAAGAAGAAGAAGAAGAAGAAGAAGAAGAAGGTGCTTTAGTGCACAGGCCAAGGAGAAGGCGGGTGGTTTCAGATGATGAGATTACACCCTTAACCTTGCCTTCCATGTCTGTGATTGAGCCCTCTACTCTTGATGATGTTTCACATTCCCCTATTCATAAGTCTGTGGATTGCCTGTTTCATGAAGGTGTTGACCTTTCTCGTGACGATGTCCCTCTGGCTGCTGTCTTTCCTGCTTCTTTGAGAGAAGCTGTCTCATCTGTTCCTTTGGCTATTTCGGTTTCTGCTGTTGCTTTTCCCGTAACTTCCTCGACTCTTTAACCCTCGTTCCTGCTGCTTTTCCCGTGGATTCTCCAGCTCCTCAACCCTCCATGCCTGTTGCTGCTTCATCTCTGCCTGCTTCCATGCCTTCCGTTAGGGAAGTAGGGTCTTCCAGCAGAGAGATGCGGAAGGTGGTAATAGAGGTTCCAGCTGAGAGGAATCTTTTCAAGAAAATGGGTGAGCCCGAAGTGTGGCTCAAGCCTTTGATAGGTCCCTCTGATAAAGCCAAGCTAGCCAGCCACGATGATCTTACATGGGCCAATGAGGTCGTGCATACTTATTTGAAGGTAGCATGCAGGTTATCCTCTTTCATTTTCGTATATGAAATTTACCATGTCTGACTAGTTTCCTTCTTGCAGATTAACCTTATAGGCATGGAACTCATGAAGAGGATCTCAAACACGGGCCAGGAGACAAAAGAGTTGCAGGCCGATGCTGATAATTGGAAAGCACAGTATGATAGCCTAAGGATTGACATGGACGCTTTAGAAGAGGAATGGAATACCTTGAAGCGGCAGATGAGGCTCATGGAAGCAGAACTGGCAGTAAAGAAGGCTTCTTCCAATCAGGTTGATAAAGACAAGAGTGTTCTGGAGTCCTCGTGTGCTGAGCAGTTATCCCGCACCTCAGAGGAGATTAGAGACTTGAAAAATTTGTTGGGGCAGAAGGAGGAATACTCAGGCGAGCTCGTGCAATCACTCACTCGTACTCAAGAGCACCTTCGTAAGGCTTTAGATAAAGCTCAAACTCTAGAGGAGTTGATTGTCCGTTAAGGGCCGCCCATGAAGTTGCAGAAGTGGAGAAGGACAGATTGAGAGCTGAGCTTCAAGTATGGGCAAGGGATTATGAAGGTCTTGAAGAGGTGGCAGATGTTGATGTGAGCTGGGCGTACATGAATTCTCGCCTTGACACATTGACAGAAATGAGTCAAGAGGGTTTTGACCTTAGTGCTGAAATAGCTAAAACCAAGGAAGCCATGGAGAAGGCTCAACAAGGTCATAACCTTTCTTCACCTGATGGTGAGACTCCCGCTGCTCGTGCCTCTTCATCCCTAGTTTCTCCCGCTCCTTCTGCCAGTGAAGTCAACCCCTCTCTTGAAGAAGTTTAGTTGGTTCATCCCCTTTTTTTTTCTTTGTATCAATTGGTGGTTACCCCCAGTCCCATCGGGGGTAAATTTGGGTTTCTTTAATATTCCCAAATGACAACTTTGGGGCACCTCAATGTATATATAAAAATTCCATACGGCTAAGTATAAGTTAATACTTAGTTTTTTCTTAGCCGTTTTAATATATTAATGCTAATATGACTTTTGTTGAGTTTTTGTTTCACTCTTTAAGTCTTTTGCATGCTTCATTTTTCGATGTTTTAGTTTTACCTCTGAGTTTTGCATGTAGAATGCTTTAGATTACTCATACCTTTTTGTAATAGGCACGGCGTCATATAAAATGTGTGCCTTTTTGTAGTAGGCATATTTTATGGAAGAGAGCCCTTCATAATTGACATGAAGAAGACGTCTCAACTTCATGATAATGCAATAGGTGATAGGAATTTTTACACATGTTTAAGAATGTTTCCAAGGAATGTTTTTTGTTTGGACTTTCATGACATTTTACATATGTTTGATTATCGTCTAAAACTCATGTTGCCACTATTTTTGTTTAACAGATTTGATATACTCTTGTATTTTGTAACTGTTTTTCGTAGGTAACAATTTTTCGATATTAATACAAGGGAACAATTGTTTTTTACTAGTAACCGTTTTATAAAGATTGGGGTTTTTACCCGCAACTGTTTTCGTTGGAAATAGTTTTCTAATAAGTACGAGTGAAATGTTTTCTTATTCGTAACTGTTTTTATTTGATAATAGTTATCGGAACAAATACAAGGATTTAGATCTTTCATCCATAACTGTTTTATTTGATAACAGTTTTTGAATGAGTATATACTAATGATGATCTTTTACCCCTAACTGTTTTTGTTACAACAGCTTTGAATAAGTATAAAGATGTACATTTCTTTCTCGTGACTAATATTTTGCCTTTCAACTGAACAAGTTCAAAGGTTTTGGCTTTTACATTAGGCTTTGTATTTGGATAACTCTTTTAATTTCTTTCGATTCTGCTCGTATCACTTGTCTCGTTGGGTAGATGGGTCTTCAAGCTCGAGCTTTTGACTTTCTGATAGTCTTCTTTGCTTCGTCTTAGCCTTCCATACAGTATAGTCGCCCAAGTGTTTGAGCTTTTAAGAATGAAATCTCGAGCACTTGATTATTCCTTCCTTGTGGTCATTTTCCTGAAATGGAAAAACATTCCGGACTCGAAGTTATATAGTTTTTTAGATGATGACTGCTTAACCCTTTTAAAACGTCCATCAGAAAGTGTAATCCTAGACCGGGAATTGCGTTATTTCCTCGCGTCTTTGCAGGTCTAATATTATCATCTGGTGATGAGTTAGCTTTATGCCTATCATCTAAATAAGTTAGTAAAAATGTTCAAAATAAAATTGAACGTGCGATACCTGACGGGGGGGGGGGGGGNTTCTTTTCCTTTAGAAGTAATACTTCTTTAGGTAGATGGCGCTCCAGCTTGTTGGTATAACTTTGCCGTCCATAGCTTCCAACTCATAGGCGCCTTTCCCAGCTATGCCTCGGATTTTGTAAGGTCCTTCCCAGTTTGGATTTAGCTTTCCTGCACCTTCTTCTTTCGTTGATTGAAAGACTTTTTTGATGACGAAGTCCCCAATCTTGAAGTACATGAGATTAGCTTTACGGTTGTAATAACGCTCTATGATTTGTTTTTGAGCTGCCATCCATATCAGTGCTGCTTCTCTCCGTGGTTGAAGCAAGTCCAGGTTGGTCCTCAATTCTTCATTGTTTTCTCCCTCCAAGGCTGTTGAGAACCTTATGCTTGGTTTGCCAATCTCCATAGGTATTAAGGCTTCTGAGCCATAAACAAGTGCGAACGGAGTTTCCCCCGTTGCTATTTTTGAAGTTGTTTTGTATGCCCATAGTACCGCTGGTAACTCATCAAGCCAGTTTCCTTTGGCTTTATCCAGCCGCTTCTTTAGATTATTGATGATGACCTTATTCTTTGACTCAACTTGACCATTAGCCATGGAGTGGTACGACGTTGAAGTGATCCGCTTGATTTGCCAACTTTCGAAGAATTCTGTGATTTGCGAGCCTATGAATTGTGGCCATTATCGCACACGATTTCTTTTGGTATTCCAAAGCGACATATTATGTTCCTCCATAAGAAGATTTAAACTTCATTTTCTCGCACTTCTTTGAACGCTTCTGCCTCTACCCACTTTGTAAAATAGTCGGTTAGCATGAGCGAAAATCGTACCTGTCCTTTAGCTATGCGAAGAGGTCCCACTATGTCCATACCCCATTTCATGAAAGTACATGGGGATATTATTGGATGCAATAATTCCGCTGGTCGATGCATGTTATTGGCAAAACTTTGGCACTTGTCACATTTGGATACGAAGTTTTCGGCTTCTTCGTCCATCTTAGGCCAATAGTATCCAGCCCTGATTAGGGTTTTCACTAAGGATCTCGACCCTGAGTGGTTTCCACAATGTCCTTCGTGAACTTCTTTCACCACAAATTCCATTCGGTTAGGTTCGAGACATTTAGCTAGGGGTCCTCCGAACGTCTTGCGATAAAGCGAGTTGTGAATAAGGCAGTACCATGCAGCTTTGCGGCGAAGTGCTTGAGCTGCTTTCCTGTCTTCAGGTTTGGTGCTATTATGCAAATAATTAAGAATTTCGTTTCTCCAGTCCTAGGTTAAGTTGTTGAAAGTTACCTCATCCCTTTCCTGGACGATCATTGAATGAAATAGTTGGATGACAATTGCATTGTCTTTGTTTGTTACTTCCGTGACTGCTGCGAGGTTAGCTAATGCATCTGCTTCTGCATTTTCCTCTCTAGGTATTTGCATTACCTTCTATGTTTTGAATTTTCTCACGAGCTCTCGTGCTTTTTCAAGATACTGTTGCATTCGAGTCTCTCGAGCGACGTAAGTCCCCTATATCTGATTTACTAACAGTTAGGAGTCAATGTTGATCATAATTTTCTCGATTGACAGTTCCCGTACGAGTTCAAGACCTGCAATAACAGCTTCGTACTCTGCTTCATTGTTGGTTATAGGATAACACTTGATAGCTTGTCGTGTCTTTTCACCTGTGGGTGATATTAAGACTATGCCTAAGACGACACCTTTTATATTTGAGGAACCATCAGTGAACTAGGTCCATAAGCCTGGATTAGCACTGTTAAAGAGTTATAACTCTTTTTCTACTTCAGGTACAATGCTATTACTAAAGTCAGCAACAAAATCATCTAGTATTTGAGACTTAATTGCAGTCCTATGCTGATAGATTATTTCATGCTCACTTAATTCTATGGCCCACTTGGCTAATCTCCCTGACAATTCTTGTTTATGCAAAATATTTCTTAAAGGATATGAAGTCAGAACGGTGATTGGGTGGCATTGAAAATATGGACGTAATTTTCTAGATTCCATTATTAAAGCTAAGGCTAACTTTTCCAGATGTGGATATCTAGTCTCAGCATCTAGCAAAGTTTTACTTACATAATAGACAGGTGATTATTTACCTTTTTCTTCTCTTACCAGTACTCCACTTACAGCTATTTCTGAGACAGCCAGGTAGATGTACAATCTTTCCCCTTCTTTTGGATTTGAAAACAGTGGTGGTTTCGATAGATTAATCTTCAGATTCTTAAGGGCTTGCTGACATTTTTCTGTCCATTCGAACTGATTCTGCTTTTTGAGAACTGAGTAGAATTTAAAACTTTTTTCGGAAGACTTAGAAATAAACCTTCCCAGAGCTGCTATTCTCCCTGTTAGTCTTTGAACTTCCTTTTTATTTGTTAAAATATCAGGTATTTCCTCTATAGATTTAATTGGAGCAGGATTTACCTTTATTCCTCTGTTCGATAAGAGGAAACCCGAAAATTTACCTGATTACACTCCAAAAGCGCATTTCTCTGGATTTAACTTCATATTATAACTGCATAAAATATCAAAACCAGTAGAGAGATGCTGCAAATAGTCTTATGCTTGTGTTGATTTTACCAACATATCATCAATATAGACTTCCATCGTCTTTCCAAGATGTTCTTGGAACATTTTAGTCACTAACCTTTGATAGGTGGCTCCATCATTTTTCAAGCCAAAAGGCATAACTTTATAACAGTAAGTCCCCCTGTTTGTAATGAAGTTTTTTCCTCATATGAGGGATTCATTTTAATCTGATTATAACCAAAATATGCATCTAAGAAGCTCAATAATTCGTGACCTGTTGTGGAATCAATCATTTGATCTATATGTGGCAATGGGAATGAATCTTTGGGGCATGCTTTATTTAAGTCAGTATAATCTACACATACTCTCTATTTGCCATTCTTTTTAGGTACTACCACGATGTTTTCTAGCCAGTTAGGGTGCGTTACCTCTCGTATCAAACCAATCTTCAAGAGTTTCTGTACCTCTTCGTCGATCACTTGGTTCTTGAATGGTCCTTGCTTTCTTTTCTTCTATTCGAACGGGGCCCAGCCTCGTGCCTATATACAATTTCAGCTCAGGATTTTGTTCAGATAATGGAACAGCTTCGAGCTCCTCCGTAGTTGTTTTGATGTTCTCATCTTCCTCCGGTTCATGAATGACGTCTGGTCGGGAATCTGTATCTGTGTGGTATAGTACACCTTCCGTGGTAACTTGATTCTCCTTCTCGTAAGTATTTTCTTTCATATCTGTTTCAGCAATAATACCTTCCGTACCTATTTCGGTAGTAATTTCTTCCATGCCTGTTTGGGAGGCATTACCTGCTTGGGAGATTCCCTTATCTCGTAATTCTTCCACCTCTATTTTCTTGTTGTATTATACCATAGAGTTTATATTTCTTGCGGTCTGCTGATCGCCTCTAATTTGTTGAATCCCTCATTCAGAGGGGAATTCAATTACCCGATGCAACGTGGAGGGTATTGCTTTCATGTCATAGATCCATGGCCTTCCCACAATCACGTTATAAGCCATATCAGTATCGATGACTTGGAACCTGGTACTTTTGATCACCCATCGGCATAAGTGCTAAGCTCAATTTTTCCTTTGTTATAACTATAGAGTTATCAAACCCTGATATGGCTCGTTCCCTTGGGATTACTTGATTCCCCAGTAGCATTTCTTCCAAGACTCTTAGCAAAATGATATTGACTGAACTGCCTGGATCAATCAACACTCTTTTTACGTTAGTGTCATGAATAAGTAAAGATATTACCAGAGCATCATTGTGAGGAAACATTAATCCGCCAATATCTGCATCATCGAAGGTTATATTGTCCTCTTCCATGTTTTCACGAGCCCGTTTTCCATGTGAAATTGTGAACTTACTGGTTGTTTTGCAGACCACTCCGTTTACTTCTTCACCTCCGTGTATCACGTTGACGGTTCGTTTTGGAGAAGGAGGCTTTGAGGGCTCCTGCATGTTCCTTATATATTCATGTTTACCTTTATCACTAAACAATTATGTTAAATAGCCCTATTTCAATAAATTTTCTACTTCACCTTGTAAAAATCTGCAGTCTTGTGTCCATGATCGTTATGGAATTCACACCAGTGATCTGTGTTCCTTCTACTTGGATTTGACCGCATCTCTTTGGGCCACTTAACCTTGTCTCCCATGTTCCTCAATATTGAGACAAGTTCAGTAGTACTTACATTAAAAGTATGATCCCCAATTTGAGTATTACCTCTAGGTCATTCATCTCGGTCTTTTTTGGATCTAGACAAGGATGAGACTACGTCTCTTCCTTGTGGTCTATAGCCTGACCTAGTGTTTTCGAACCTGGGATGAATATCGCGTCCCGAGGGTCCTAAGTAAGGATCGTACCTGATTTTACCCGATCTTCTATCTGATTCAGGACGTCTGGATCTGGAATGATCTTCATCTCTCGAAGGAGCAACGATATCTTCTTCTATTCTGAGTTAAGTAGTATACCTGTTATATACATTGTTCCATGTTGTAGCGGGGAATTCTCTTAGACTTTCCTTAAGTCGTCTTGTGGCTTATGAGCTTTTATCGTTTAGGTTGCTTGCAAATGCCATGGCTGCCCAATTATCAGACACCCTGGGTAACTGCATTCTTTCCGTTGAAACCGGTCTACAAACTCACGGAGTAGTTCCATGTCTCCTTGTTTTATTTTGAATATGTCTTCCATTCTTTTCTCAACTTTTTGTGCACCAGAGTGTGCTTTTTATAAATGATCTGCAAGCTCAGCAAAAGAGTCAATAGAATTTTCAGGGAGAAGAGAATACCAGGTCAGGGCTCCTTTGGTAAGTGTTTCCCCAATTTTTTTGACAAGGACTGATTCAATCTCTTGTTTGGTTAAGTCGTTGCCTTTTACTCCAGTAGTGAAAGCAGTCACATGATCATGTGGGTCAGTTGTTCCATCATATTTGGGAACGTCAGACATTTTAAACTTCTTGGGTATAGGCAAGGGTGCCGCACTTGGCTTCCAAGGTTGTTGAGAATACCTATCAACATCAATGACTTTGATGATAGGTGGTACTCCAGGAATTTGTTCGATGCGATCGTTCTGCTCCTTCATCTGTTTCTGCATGGTTAGCAGTAAATTTTGTAATTTTGAGTTATCAGATATACCTAGTCACGTTTCGAGAGATTCATTAGGAGTATCTCCTCTTACTGAGTTTTCCAACACAGATTGAGGATTTTCCATGGTGATGTTATTATTGGGGGGTGGTGTCGGCGGTGTAGGTAACACTGCCGGTAATCCTCTCGCAAATTCTTGCAAAGCTTGGCTCACATACTCTGCAATCATTTTCTTTACACGATCTTGCTCCACAGTTTGATCATTATCACCATTGTTGTTATTGGATATTTCTGGGGATTGTTCCCTTGAACCACGTGGGGTTCCTGAAGGCGATGGAACTGGGGTTCCACTCCTTTACTAGTTGTTATCGTTGGAGTTTGACATAGTTAAGAGTGTATCACTTGAAAAGCAAACAAATATTATCAGATTTTCGGTAACGGAACCAATTTGTTTAACCAAAGAATTTGACCCTTTGACTAAAACTATATTTAGGATGAACACGGGTTACTGATAATCAAGGAAATAGAGAAAAATAAATAATAGACAATATTGCAGAAATATAGAAAGGCGAAGTCAATTATATTCGAGAATCAGATGCCTTTACAAGCTGTATTTCCTTCCCTTATATAGGATATTCCTTGATATAACGTACAACTCTTGCTATGGTTGCTCATTAATGGCTAATTATGACATTAATGAGGCGTTACAAAGGATAACGGTAATTGAGGTACAGATAAATAATGTTCGAGTAATTAATTGTGGGCCTTTGAATCTGCCTGTAGCTTTGTCTTGATTCATTCTAACTGTGCCTCTTCCCTGTTTTGATCAGGTTGAGTTTCCCGTGGCTGATAAGCTCGAGGGTTTATTCAATCGTGCCTCTTTGTTCTGTACCTCTTCAAAGAATCACACCAGCTGTCACATTCTCCTGTGTCCACGTAACTGGCTGAGTTGTCAAAAGTCAGCTTATGTGTGAAACTCTTTTTTACCAATACAATGGTCCGATAAGGCTAATGAAGCCTTTGAAACACTTAAGACAACACTTACAACTGCACCAGTGCTGACTCTACCTGATTTTTCTCTAATATGCATAGTAGAAACTGATGTCTGCAATGTGGGAATATGAGTAGTATTGGGCCAATATGGCATCCCATTACCCTCATAAGCAAAGGACTGTCCACTCAACATCAATAATTATTTGTGTATGATAAAGATCTTCTGGCACTTGTGATGGCTTTAAACAAGTAGTCACAATATTTGAATGGCAGGAGCTTCATTGTTAAAACAGACCAGAAGGCACTCAAATTCCTACTTGATCAAAAACTTCATAGCGGGACTCAGTTCAAATGGATCACCAAGCTTATCCAGTATGACTTCATAATTGAGTATAAGAAAGACAAAGAGAACAAGGTAGTTGATGCTCTTTCTAGGTTACCTTTGATTGAACTAGCAACCATGACATTACCTACAGTGAGAACTGATCTGTTAGCTATGATTATGCAAAGTTAGGATAAGGATTTTGCTATAAAGAATCTAATTCAATCTTTGAGAGAAGGGAATGTTGAATCTAAAGGGTACACATTGGTTCATGAACAATTAAGGAAGAATGGGAAATTGGTGGTTGGTCCTGATGCACAACTGAAGAAGGAAATTATGCAACTATGACATAGCTCATCAGTTGAAGGTCACTCTGGCATTGATCATACCTACAGAAGGATAGCAACTCTATTCTACTGAAAGAAGATGAGGAAGGATATACAAGTCTATGTCAAGGCTTGTGATGTATGTTAGAGGCATAAATATGACAATGCACCCTACCCAGGATTATTACAACCAAACAAGGTACTAGTAGCAACTTGGAGGTGAATTTTATAGAAGAGCTACCAAAATCCAAGGGCTAGAAAGCCATTTGGGTGGTAGTAGACACGTTAACTAAATATGCCCACTTCATAGGATTCTCACTATCCCTACTCAGCCCGTGATCTTATAAAAATATTCCTAGAATAAGTTTACAAATTAGATGGACTGCCTGAGGACATAATAAGTGATATAGACACATATTCACAAGAAAGATTTTGGCAGGTACTTTTTTCTATGATGGGTGTAACACTCAACACCTCCACAGCTTACTATCCTCAGACAGGTGGTCAAACAAGAGGTGGTGAATAGGTGTTTGGAAACTTATCCTAGGTGCTTCTGTTCTGATTCTCAATCAAATTGGTTTCCCTATTTAGCTGCAGCTGAGTTTTGTACAATACTGCATTTCACACATCAATTTAGTGTACTCCTTATGAAGCCTTGTATGGGCATCCACCACCCCTTATTTTGTCGTACATGATTGAGGATTATACAATAGAAGAAGTTGATAGAAGCCTGCTCACCAGAGAATTTACGTTGCAATTGCTTATATATCACTTGCAAAGAGCACAATAGAGAATGATAGAGCAGGCTAATAAACACATGCCAGATAGGCAATTCAGTGAAGGGGATTGGGTCTATTTGAAGATTCAATCTTACAAGCAGCTCACAATTTCAGGCACCCAATTCTCTAAGCTATCTTCAAGATACTATGGCCCTTATCAGATTCTGGAAAAAAAAATTGAAATGTTTCATATAAGTTGGCACTACCCTCTCAGTTACTCTTACGCCCTACTTTTCATGTATCTCAACTCAAGTCTTGCTATGAGTTACCTACAATTATTACCCATCCACCGGTGCTTGAACTGTCCAGTCCATGTTGCCCACAACCTAATGAGATCTTGGACATATGCATGATCAAGAAGGGAAATAAAGTTGTAGCACAAGTATTGATTCAGTGGGACCAGTTTCCTCCTGAACAAGCCACTTGGGAAGACTATTGTGCTTTGAAGATTCGATTCCCTACCTTTATTCCTTGAGGACAAGGAAGACTTTAATAGGGGAGGACTGATACGAGTGAAGTGCAAGGATTGAACATGAAACAGAGTGAAGAGTACGTTACGGTTAAATTGTTCATAAGGAATAGTAGGGTCAAGTTTTAGTATATTACACTTTAGCCCATAAAGAGTTATTTTATATTTTCTTAATTGATGTTAGGCCCACATAATCAGTTAGCATATTTTATTTTTAATGAGTGAGGGGAAGCATATATCTGTGTATTCACCTTTCTAATCTAATGAGAATGATCCTATCTTTTTGCCTAGCTTATTTCTCAGTTGTAGCTTAGTTTTCTTCTCTTCAGTTTCAATCTTGCATCAATTATCGAGGGATCTTCACTACCTAGATTTTCTTAATTAGTGAGAACAATAATGGAGTTAGAAATTTTTTTTATAAGTCATAACCACGTGATAACTACTACAACAAAATCATGAGCTGATAAGGAAAGGGACACGTAAAATGTCCTCGAGGAAAACATGGGACTCTTTTCTCGCAAGGCTTACGCATCAAGTGCTAGCGCTAGGACATAGTTCAGGTTTTTCCGACACCCAACACACGAGGCTCGCCCACCAATTTCTGTTAAATTGTGTGTAATAATTAGTCTTGTAGACTCTTAAAAATTTTGGTTAAACCTTGACTCTTCAAAAGGCCCTCATCATTGATCACAAGCCAGAAGTTGAAAATATTGAAACCTAATATCACATATTCTCCACTAAGAACGTTATGAGTGAGTTTTGATAGAATCTCTCATCTAATAATCTTTCATGCTTAACTTTTGATGGGTCCTCATTATTTATTTATCCATATTTTTCTCTTCAAATCATGTATTTCACTCTATTTTGTTTGAAAATTTTTTATGTTTTACTATGGGGTATGGAACTCCTTTCTAATACTAAAAACATGTATATGAAATTTCTTCAGTTGCTTACTCGGCCTAAGCAAGTCTGACCGAACACCCGAAAAAAGTTATTTTTTCATCGAACGGTAATGGACGAATAACGAGGAGGCATTCTTCATAGAGAAGAGCTTGTGTTAATTGGAGTAATAGCTAAGTGTTAGTAAGAAATCACTTACAAATAAATTGTTTTCATAAATACACTTTTTTTGATGACTCATAGTATGTTACTTGTTTGGTAACTTATTTATTAGTTGGAAGCACAGAACATTGGAGGTTTTTTTGTTGACCATATATACATATATATAGAGTGTGTTTGAGGAGCATTATTGATTCCCACAAATAGAGTGTAATCAACTGCTACATTTAAGCGATATATTACAGTCCATAATATTTCTTGAGAAAGCAGTTCCTACAATGTCTCCCCCATATTACTTTATTTGCAAACACTGAAGGAATTACAAAAATTATAATACTATTCAAAATCTTCCTTCTGGGCCTCTGGCCCCTTCCTTTCCTAGGATATGTTCTACGCTATTTTGGAATGTTGGAGTTGTATTATGTAACCTTAAATTATTTTAGTAGATCAAAAAACATTTTTTGATTTATCTGAAACTTGATTGCCTCTCAAATAAAAAACTAAAAAATGAAAAGAATAGTCTTTCAAGAAAAAAAACTCCGATTACAGTATTAAAGATTGTTTAATTGTACACTTTCCCCCTAAGATAATATTTTCTCTTTTACTATTTGAGTTGTTAGGACGTCGTATTACTCATACTTATATTAGTTTAGAATATATGTTAAATTTATTACCACTTACTTTAATTTTTAAAAGTATTTTTCATAATTCTTTTTATTTTTGACACTCGTGTTTTTGTAAATATAAAAATTAGCAGCAAGAACAACAATCCAGTGGAATCCTACAAGTGAAGTTTGTGGAGTGTCGTCTGTACGCAAACCTTACCCCTACCCTGGGAAGGTGGAGAGACTATCTTCGATTGACAAAGAAACACATGCATGAACCAGGTCCATGGACTGTGTACACAAGTGATAGACAAAATCAAGAAAAAGGCATGCACGTGAAAGAGAAAAATGGCAAGGTATTTTGTGAGCAATTCCTGTAAGATTCGAGAGTGTGTTCCTGAAGCTACACGAACCAAATTGAAGAATCGGTTCCATAAAGAGTTTTATGTGTCTTTCTTTACTTCTAGTCCAAAGTGTAGTAGACATTTTGAGTAGTATCTTTCAGCTTTCTTAGAAGTAAATTGTACTAGGTGCCCGAGTTGTATCATTCAAGTTAGAGTTAACTTGATGTAGCCGCAACAGCCTGTCGCATTTTGCTACAAGGGTTAGAGTTAATCCTTAGGTTTGCAAGAGGTTGTAAACTTGAGTTGTATTATTAAAGTTAGAGTTAACTTGAAGCAATCCCAAAAGCCTGTGGTGTGTTGCTACAAGGGTTAGAGTTAATCCTTAGGTTTGCAAGAGTTTGTAAACTTTGTTGTTGGCTCAGAGTTGTAGTGAAGTGTTTGGGGAAAATCCTACTAGGAAGTAGGTCGTGGTTTTTTCACTTTTTGATCCAGGTATTTTCCACATAAAAATACTTGTGTTCTTTAATTTCTGTATTTATTGTTCTGCAACTGCATAAGGAACACATAGAAGAACCAGGTCCTTCCGTAATCTGTGCACGCAAAAATTAGACACCACACAAATCACCCTCCCTATGTGATATTGAAGTATGAAACATCAATTGGTATCAGAGCAGGTTATCCTTGAAGAGACCAACACCTTAAGAGAAGATCTAGATGAGTACACGATCCGAAAACTGTGAAGGGCAATCCACCACTAGGCCACCGCTATGCAATGATCACTACTATTCTTTATGGAAAGAAAGGAGAAGATATCATTTGAAGTTGAATTATGGATGCTTTAAATGTGGTAAAAAGAACCACATTATCAAGAATTGTTCTATGTGGGAAGTCGAGTGAAAAATGGAGAAATCTAAAAGAAGAATGAGAAGAAGGAACATGTTCGTGATAAGAAAAAATACAACAAAGGGCCATTCAAAGCAATGTTGTTGTTTGGAAAGACAGTTTACATGAGGACATTGATGATGATAATGATGATGATAATGATGAACTATCTCTTATAGAAACTCAAGAATCTAAAGATGAACATGATGAAGAAACCTGAGATAAGGTTTCAGGACCTAAAGGAAAAAATTAATCCTCTCTAAATATAGACTATCTATACTATTGCTAACATTAATTGATGATGAATCTAAGAATATAAGTTTTGAAAAAGAACAGTTGTCAAAAGAGTGTAACTTTTTAAAAGCCGAATGCAAAAACCTGGAAATAAACGCTTGTAAAACTAAAAAGGAAAATATTGTTTTTAGGAACCCGGTTCATGCACTTGATACAACAGTCCTAGAACTTAGAATAAAAATATAAATTTAAAGTTAGGAACAAGAAAAGAGATAGCCAGTGATATACAACTCAGCCTAGAGGATAACTTAAGAAAGGTTTAAGATTAGCTATACAAAAAGGAAGAAAATGTAAAAGTTGAGGACTTGACAAAGGTTAAAAATAATCTTGATAGAAAATATAAATGGAACAGGTCCTCAAATGCACTTTCATGGCTACAAGAACACCATAATAGCAATAGAAAAGGACTTGATTTTAGAAATATAGGGAAATTATGCCTTGAATAACAATTATTCTAGACAAAATTGTACGCTAATATGAAACTAATATATTTGATATTTACGGATTCAATCTAATCATAATCACTAAAGAATAAATACAGAGTCCAAATCGTAGGAATCTAAATTGAAAATTGGAAGTCTATTTCAAATATAGATTTTTAGGTTCTTTTTTTCAGTGCAAGATAATAGAATAAAAATTTCTGCTAATTCCATATTGTATATTCTACACTTATTTTAAGCACTTATTTGACGCGTATGATATTTCAAATTCATAAATAAAAATCAACTACCTATACTTTTTTTTTGGGTTCCCTTTCTTTCTTTGTTAAGGTAAAATCTAGTAGAGATAGAGTTACCTCTTTAAGGAGCAGTCACAGTGTTGCCGACTGTACTTAATCTTGTAAGGAACGGTCATACTCATACCTTTGGCTGAAAGGACACTGGGTTGTACTGTAAAGAAAATTTCATCTTCAACCCTACTTCCTTCGAAAATGTTGCAACTCTGTCGTGGATAAACTCGATGATGCATTTGCAATTACTTTTTGATGGTGAAAAAGAAAAAAAAGACATGATATTAATCATGACTGTTAATCTTAATCTTTTAAAGAAATTTTAGCTACTCCACAAGGAAATGTTTCTTATCATGTGTTAATCTTAATCATATTAAAGAAAAATAGGAATAAATGTAACAACTCGATTGGTCGTTTTGAGCTCTAACACGTCGTTCAGCGGTTTGAGGCCATGAGTAGCTTCACTTCAGGTATTATGACTTGTATGCATGGTCGGAAGTAAAATTCAGAAAGTTCGGAGTAGATTTGGAAAGAGAATTCTCATTTCGAAAGCTTTAAGTTGGAAGAATCCGACTAAGGGTTGATTTGGAGAAACGAACTCCGAATCGGGATTTGTAGATTCCAACAGGTTCGTATGATGATTTTGGACTTGGACTTATGTCGGATTGGGTTTTGGATGGACCGGGTGCATTTCGGCGCCTATTGTGGAAGGTTGGCATTTTGAAAGAATTTCATAAATTTGGATTGAAATGCATTTCAATGTTATCGATGTCCGTTTTGGATTTCGAGTTAGGAAATAGCTCCGTATGGTGGTTCTGGTATTGGGAGCGCGTCCGGAAGTAGATTTGGAGGTCTGTAGGTCATTTTGGGGTCATTTGGCGAAAGTTAGAAATTTGAAGGTTTTTAAGAAAGTTTGACCGGGAGTGGACTTTTTGATATAGAGATCGGATTCCGATCCTGGAAGTTGGAGTAGGTCTGTAATGTCGAATGTGACTTGTGTGCAAAATTTGAGGTCAATCAGACGTGATTTAAGAGGTTTCGGCATCGAATGTAGAAGTTTGAAGTTCTAAAGTTCATCAAGCTTGAACTGGGGTGTGATTCATGAATTCGACGTTGTTTGATGTCATTTAAAGTCTCGAGCAAGTTCGTGTTATATTTCTAGACTTGTGTGGGTGTTTGGTTTGGAGCCCCGGGGGCTCGGGTGAGTTTCAGAGTAGCTTCGGAGTGTTTCATGAAGAAGTTAGATTGCTCGTTCTGGTGTGATCGCATTTGGGATGTGTTGGCCGCAAATGTGACCATCGCATTTGTGAAGCCTGAAGAGTTCGCATTTGCGGACTCTGTATCGCATTTGCGATGGAGGCCAGGTCTGTCAGGGGTTGCATTTGCGATGCATTTTTCGCATTTACGAAGGTCGCATTTACGAACCCTCTGTCGCAAATGCGACATCAGCCAAGGGCTTTTATTCTGAGACTTAGCTCACTTCCCTCATTTGGACTTAGGCGATTTTTGGGAGCATTTTTTAGAGGGGTCCATCATCATCAAGAGGTAAGTGATTCCTACTAGTTGTGGATTAAATACAAGGTTTATATAGGGATATAGACATGAAAACTTTTATAAATTTGGGATTTAGGCGAAAAACCTAGAAATTTATATTTTTGGATTTTGACCACGAATTTGGTTATGGAATTAAGAACAAATCATATATTTGAGTTCATAATATTATGGATAATGTTTATTTTCGAAAATTTCCGGAATCCGGGCACGTGAGCCCGGGGGTGAATTTAAGGAATTCTTCAAATCGATTTAGAAATCACCTTAATAGTTAGGATGTGAACTCTTGGGCATGTATTGACTATTTTATATATCATTTGACTAGCTTCGGGTCGTTTGGCACCGAGTTGAGGATTGAAAGCACAATTTTGGACCGAAAAGTGAGCTTCGAGACGAGGTAAGTCTCATGTCTAACTATGTGAGGGGAAAATTACCCCTAGGTGATATATTTGATGTGTGCTACTTGTTGTGGGGGCTACATATGCGCGAGGTGACGAGAGCCTATACGTAGCTACATTCATGTTATTGTCCGGGTAGACTTAGGTTCACAACATGTTGTAGTTGTACTATTTCAATAGTCTCTCGCTTATTAATTCCCATGCTTTACATACCATTTGAGACTAGACTTGTTATTGTAGTGACTTCATGGGTTCATAATTAGCCATCAGATATTATTCCTCCTCTTACGACTTATATATATATATATAT